>CM033649.1:58626885-58856625 GCA_019512145.1 Engystomops pustulosus
TCTTTTTGTCTTTTTATTTATCATATATCTCCTATCTACCTATTATGTATCGCATCTATCTCGATCTTTTATGTTCTTCTACTGGATAATCGACTCTCTGTGTGTGTGTGTGTGTATGTATATTTCTATATTGTGAGACACGAAGGGTTAACTGTTGGATGGGGGCGGATGTGTTCCCCTAGTTTTCATACTATATTCGAGGCCTGAGTGCTGAGGTTGTGGTGTCCAGCACATTGGACCAGTGGTGGGAGCAGCCTAATCAGTCTGCATAAAGCCGCTGAGCAGAGCCGAGAGTGTGGTCTCTCACAAGCCTGAAAGGGAGCTGGGGAAGCCACCGCCCTGCCCTCTGTTGTGCCTGAGCAGCAACTTATTTTAGGTACTAGTGTGAGTTTTAGCGAAACTCTGTTTATTAGATCCTGACGGGTAGGATTTTGTTTTACACGTTGCTGTGCAAGGTTCATTTTTCTTTTGATTGGAACTTTTGTTTGTTTAATGCCTGAATGTAAATGGCTGTTCTTTATTTTGCTTGCTGCATAACTTCAGGCGAGACATGTTTTGGACTGTACCTTGGTGTCACTGGCTTTAACTGCATCCCACACCCCCGCTCCACGGTCTCTTACTGGGCCAAATCCCCACATAATGGTGCTTCGGATTGCGGGCAGTTCAAAAGAACACACCTTTACAGGCTTGCTACATCCTGCAACATTGGCATGGTCTGGGTGAAAGCAGCAGGCAAATTGCAGGATAAAGCCAAGATGGAGGACTTTATTAAAGCCATGCTCCAGCAGCAGGAGGGAGATCCCGCAGGCGCAGCCATGCTTCCAGCAGTAAACAGGAGGAGAAGATCCCGCAGCAGCAAGCCATGCCCACACAACAGGAAGAGTCCCGACTAATCTGACAGCTGCAGCAAGCCATTCTTCAGCAGCAGGAGGAGATGTCCCCGCCGCAGCAGGAAGTCCCGGCCATGTTCCAGCTTATGATGGCAAAGTTTCCTGGCATTATGGCCGGCAAACCGCAGCGACGGCTACTGAGGGGTCCCGATGCTTGTTTTGCAAGGGTATCCCGGTTGTCCAGCATTCCGCACAGGCTGCAGTGCAGAAGCCTTACAAATATACGGTGACCGACGACGTTGAGGCGTATCTCACTGTGTTCGAGCGAGTAGCTAGGCGAGAGGAGTTACAGCTGAGCAGTGTGCAGATTTCCGGCGCCGTTCCCTGCAGGCGAATCGCAAGCATACTACGACCTGAGTGACACAGAGGCCCGGAGTACCCCCCGCCCTGCTAAAGGCGGTAGATTCTGGCTCGTCTTGGGTCACCTATCCAAGTTCGTTCCACCAGCCCGGTCACCAGTGGGGCATACCTCTGAAAAAAAACTACCCCCCGCGCTCCCAAATGCATGACCTTATCGCATTTGTCCTGGAAGTGGCTCCCGAGGACGGCACTCCAGCACAGATGGTCGAGAGCGTGGTTATTGACAAGTTCACTCCGTTCCTCTGCCCTCTCGCTCCAGTGATGGTTGGACGCCCGGTCCCACAAATGCTGAGGAACTCTTGTCCCAGTAGAGAGATCTCGGGCTACGGAGGATCTTCTACTATCTCTCCACACGAAGCAGTGCCAGTGACTAGGCCATTAAAACCACTGGTAAACTGCTACTGCAAGAAAAGGGAAACAGGTAGGTTGGGATGGTGTCCCACTGGGGGCTTGGATACAACAGAAACCCAGTGAGGCTCGTGACAGAGGTCATAGCGTATCCAGTGCTGGCCGATGCCATGAAATGGGGGCCATATTGCTGCCACTGTCCCCTGCATTGGAGCCAATCGCCTGCAACCAGACCTGGCGAATGTCATGTTTGCCCGGCCGGTGTCTGGCAGCAAAAGCCGAGTCGGTCATTCGGATGCAGAACCCCAGTTGTATGGTCCACAAAATCGGTGGGGGGGGGGGGGGTCACCCGGTGGATGCCTTGCTAGACTCAGTGAGTCTGGTCCCCTGGTGCGGGGAACTTTGGTTGATCCTGACTGTACAGTGGGCATCAAGTGGGAGTGTTATGTATACATGGGTACACTCGCGAATATCCCACTGCCGTCATCACCTACATACACCTGTGTTACTGTCACCCATAAGTGGGGTTGTGGGGTCCCTGTTTCATAGGCTATTATCAGCAGAGACTTATATAAACAAAAAAATTAAAAAAAAAAATTAATTAAAAATCAAAATAAATAACTAAAAAAACCAGTGTTGTGGACCTCTTAGACTAAGACCCAACCTCAGGTGCTATTACACACAGATAATGGACATCGTATATGCGGGCCTTAGGCCCCTGAACCCTTCGAGGCCAATTACCGCCAACCAGCAGTAGGGGTGACCCCATGTGATGAATTCCTCTCCCCTAGAGTCCTAGCTGGTGAGGTCGAGGGTCACGAGGAGGGGCCGACAGGCCGACCTTGAGATTTCCCGTGACACAATTTTGGGGTCTGCCCAGCCAGGACCCTACCTTATTTAAAGTCAAGCACGGAAGAATGTTAAAGTGATAAATGGGTACCGTCCAATACCAAGGGGCTAACAAAATATACCCCCGAATGGTGATTGTTGGGGAACTGGTTGCAGGGTTGACCAGATACGGGGTGGAGGAGTGAGCAACTTGTAGTAACCCCAATCCTCACCGTAGGCTGGGGTATATTTGGCACCCAAACATGTGCGGGGAGGGCACTAGGTTCTGAGAAGACCCGAGAGGGATCCTGCGAGATTTTTCTGGCCGGGGTGGGAGGAGATAACTCCAGTTATTGTACTGCCTGCCCTGAGTGTCAACTTACACTACTGCCCGGTGTCCCACTTCAGTAGTCCCTTGGTCGCATTACCATCATAGAGGTGCCGTTTGAACGGATTGCATGGATTTGGTTGGCCCCATAAGTCACCAACCATCCCCACAAGGGGCACCAGTCATCCTGGTTTCTCTGGACTATGCTACGCGGTATCCAGATCGATTACATTTAACCCCCTACGCCACACAGCTCTTGCGCGTAGCTCTAGCGTCTCGAGGTATAAAGGGATGTATGAAGAGGGCTCCGCTGAGTCTCTCATACAGAGGTGGGGGTTTTTTGCATTTTGCCACAACCCCCGCTAATAACCGCGGTCCGGGTGCTTTGCACTCGATCACGGCTATTAACCCACTAAACGAACGCCGCCGGCAAAGTCCGCCGGCCGGCGTTTAAAAAGACGGCGTTGCGCGGGCGCAGCCATCCTTTTTTTTTTCGATCGCCCGCCCCCCGAACGTCATCGGGGGGCGGCGATCGGTTTTACCAGCCATGGTAGCCAGCCTCGTCGGGTCTTCTTTTTGACACGAGGCTACAAGGTTTACCGGTTCGTTCAATGAGCCAGTGCTCATTGTATGTTATTACCTGCAAAAAGCCATATATTGTCAATACTGTATTAATTGCAGTATATGGTCGGAGCGATCTGACCATCTAGGGTTCATGTCCCTAGATGGTCTAAAAAATAGTGAAAAAAAAAAAGAAAAAAAAGTTTAAAAAATAAAAAAAATTAATAACATATTAAAAGTTCAAATCACCCCCTCCCCCTTCCCTAGAACGGATATAAACATAACAAACGTAAAAAATCAACAGACATATAGGTATCGGCGGCGTCCCAAAATGCCCGATCTATCAAATATAAAAAACGGTTACGGCCGGCGTGACCTCCTAGCGGGAAATGGGCGCCCAAATGTCGAATGCGGTACTTTTACAACACCTTTTACATAACCTACTAAAAAATTATAAAAAATGATCAAAATGTCCGCACAGACCTCAACATGGTAGCAATGAAAACGTCGTCCTCATTTCGCAAAAAATGACCCCTCACACATCTCCTTGCGCCAAAGTATGAAAAGTTATTAGCGCAACTATGGCAAAATTTTTTTTCTATTTGTACCATTTGTTTAATTTTTGAAATGTATTAAACAAAAAACACAATAAAACCTATATAATTTGGTATCACACACCTCGCGAATCCGCCACCCCGAACCAAAGATAAAGTAGCGTGTTCTTGGAGTCGAAGAGTGAAGTCGGGTAAAAACTGAGGCGCCACAAACGTGACGCACGTTTGGGTTTTTTTTTTCAATTTTCCACATTTGGATTTTTTTTAGCTTCGCAGTACACGGCATGTTAACATAAATAACATTATGGGAAATTAATTTGTTCGCACAAATATAAGCCCTCCACAGGTCTGTACACAGAACATGAAAAAGTTATGGATTTTTGAAGTTGGAGAGCGAGAATGATGCGACAAAACCCTCCGTCCCTTAAGGGGTTTAAGAACACCTCCTCCAACAAACTTGCTAGGGAGCTGTTCCAGGTATCTCCCGCATATTCCTCCCCAAGGAAATCTTGACTGACCGATGTGAACCCCAATTTCATGTCTGAGTATGAAGGAGATGTGTAAATTACTGCAGTTACTCACTCCACACCTCCTGTAATATCACCCCCCATACAGGGCCCTGGCGAGAGGTTTAACAAGACGTTGAAGGGGATGCTAAAGAGGGTGGTCAGAACAGATGGGAATACTTTATATTTCTTTATATACTTTTTGTATATTCTGTATCTATAACTCTATCATCCATCTATAAACTATATCATGTTTCATATTTAAATCTTCTATCTCAATCTATCATCTTTTTTCTTCTATAAAATTCTCCTCTTTAGCCATACACTGGAGCCACCCACACCGGACCTTGCTCATCCGTACAGTGTACAGACTGTTTGGCTAGTTGTGAGGCAGGGCAGTTTCAAAGTAATTTGGCCACAGGGAAGAATTTTAATAAATGTTCTATTCAGGAATACAGTAACAGTATCTGCATGTATTTAATACATATTTAACCAATAGGTAAAATAACTCATTGTCATGACTAAACATGGTCCATTTATGTTTAAGTTCATGTTTCTTTCTTCTTCAAAAAGATGAACGTTATGGTATGTTTTATATGTGTCCGGAAGTGGTACATGCTTTCTTCTTTATCATAAAATGTCCTCTACTGGTAGAATTGGGTATTGCCTCAAGGAGATTTGTTATTTGTGTATACAGTTAGTTAGACATTGAACAGCAACTGTAACTTTTAACTGTTTTAAAGTCACAGATCTCCTTGAGCATTCCCACTTTCTACAGGTCAAGGGCAATGCTACTAGATGCTTTAAGTCCCATGCTGCAAGGATTTAATGAGTTTTATTGATAAACCTTTGTTCCAATACGCAAAAATCTTTGAAATTGAGATAAAAAAAATTGTCTGTGGAGCTACATTCTAAAATATACAGTTCAACTTAGAACAAATCTAAAAAATCTTGTACGTATCCACGGGACTGCCTGTATATAAGGAATACATATAACCAATCTCTGTCACAGACTACAGATTCAGAACCTTGTTTCCATACCAAAATACTGCACTCAGAACCAGGTTCTAACCAATTAGCTATCTAGCTGTTTTGTCTTTTTATTTATCTATATATCTTCTATCTACCTATTATGTATCCATCTATCAATCGATCTTTTATGTCTCTTCTACTGTATCAATCGATCTCTGTGTGTGTTTGTGTATATATATATATCTATATTGTGAGACACTGAAGGGGTTAACTGTGGATGGGCGGTATGTTTCCCCTAGGTTTTCATACTATGCAAGGCCTGAGTGCTGAGGATGTGGTGTCCAGCACCTTGGACACAGGTGGTGGGAGCAGCCTAATCAGTCTGCATAAAGCCGCTGAGCAGAGCGTGGTCTCTCTGAAAGGGAGCTGGGGAGCACACAGCCCTGACCTCTGTTGTGCCTGAGCAGCAACTTATTTTAGGTACTAGTGTGAGTTTTAGCGAAACTCTGTTTATTAGATCCTGACGGGTAGGATTTTGTTTTACACGTTGCTGTGCAAGGTTCATTTTTCTTTTGATTGGAACTTTTGTTTGTTTAATGCCTGAATGTAAATGGCTGTTCTTTATTTTGCTTGCTGCATAACTTCAGGCGAGACATGTTTTGGACTGTACCTTGGTGTCACTGGCTTTAACTGCATCCCACACCCCCGCTCCACGGTCTCTTACTGGGCCAAATCCCCACATAATGGTGCTTCGGATTGCGGGCAGTTCAAAAGAACACACCTTTACAGGCTTGCTACATCCTGCAACATTGGCATGGTCTGGGTGAAAGCAGCAGGCAAATTGCAGGATAAAGCCAAGATGGAGGACTTTATTAAAGCCATGCTCCAGCAGCAGGAGGGAGATCCCGCAGGCGCAGCCATGCTTCCAGCAGTAAACAGGAGGAGAAGATCCCGCAGCAGCAAGCCATGCCCACACAACAGGAAGAGTCCCGACTAATCTGACAGCTGCAGCAAGCCATTCTTCAGCAGCAGGAGGAGATGTCCCCGCCGCAGCAGGAAGTCCCGGCCATGTTCCAGCTTATGATGGCAAAGTTTCCTGGCATTATGGCCGGCAAACCGCAGCGACGGCTACTGAGGGGTCCCGATGCTTGTTTTGCAAGGGTATCCCGGTTGTCCAGCATTCCGCACAGGCTGCAGTGCAGAAGCCTTACAAATATACGGTGACCGACGACGTTGAGGCGTATCTCACTGTGTTCGAGCGAGTAGCTAGGCGAGAGGAGTTACAGCTGAGCAGTGTGCAGATTTCCGGCGCCGTTCCCTGCAGGCGAATCGCAAGCATACTACGACCTGAGTGACACAGAGGCCCGGAGTACCCCCCGCCCTGCTAAAGGCGGTAGATTCTGGCTCGTCTTGGGTCACCTATCCAAGTTCGTTCCACCAGCCCGGTCACCAGTGGGGCATACCTCTGAAAAAAAACTACCCCCCGCGCTCCCAAATGCATGACCTTATCGCATTTGTCCTGGAAGTGGCTCCCGAGGACGGCACTCCAGCACAGATGGTCGAGAGCGTGGTTATTGACAAGTTCACTCCGTTCCTCTGCCCTCTCGCTCCAGTGATGGTTGGACGCCCGGTCCCACAAATGCTGAGGAACTCTTGTCCCAGTAGAGAGATCTCGGGCTACGGAGGATCTTCTACTATCTCTCCACACGAAGCAGTGCCAGTGACTAGGCCATTAAAACCACTGGTAAACTGCTACTGCAAGAAAAGGGAAACAGGTAGGTTGGGATGGTGTCCCACTGGGGGCTTGGATACAACAGAAACCCAGTGAGGCTCGTGACAGAGGTCATAGCGTATCCAGTGCTGGCCGATGCCATGAAATGGGGGCCATATTGCTGCCACTGTCCCCTGCATTGGAGCCAATCGCCTGCAACCAGACCTGGCGAATGTCATGTTTGCCCGGCCGGTGTCTGGCAGCAAAAGCCGAGTCGGTCATTCGGATGCAGAACCCCAGTTGTATGGTCCACAAAATCGGTGGGGGGGGGGGGGGTCACCCGGTGGATGCCTTGCTAGACTCAGTGAGTCTGGTCCCCTGGTGCGGGGAACTTTGGTTGATCCTGACTGTACAGTGGGCATCAAGTGGGAGTGTTATGTATACATGGGTACACTCGCGAATATCCCACTGCCGTCATCACCTACATACACCTGTGTTACTGTCACCCATAAGTGGGGTTGTGGGGTCCCTGTTTCATAGGCTATTATCAGCAGAGACTTATATAAACAAAAAAATTAAAAAAAAAAATTAATTAAAAATCAAAATAAATAACTAAAAAAACCAGTGTTGTGGACCTCTTAGACTAAGACCCAACCTCAGGTGCTATTACACACAGATAATGGACATCGTATATGCGGGCCTTAGGCCCCTGAACCCTTCGAGGCCAATTACCGCCAACCAGCAGTAGGGGTGACCCCATGTGATGAATTCCTCTCCCCTAGAGTCCTAGCTGGTGAGGTCGAGGGTCACGAGGAGGGGCCGACAGGCCGACCTTGAGATTTCCCGTGACACAATTTTGGGGTCTGCCCAGCCAGGACCCTACCTTATTTAAAGTCAAGCACGGAAGAATGTTAAAGTGATAAATGGGTACCGTCCAATACCAAGGGGCTAACAAAATATACCCCCGAATGGTGATTGTTGGGGAACTGGTTGCAGGGTTGACCAGATACGGGGTGGAGGAGTGAGCAACTTGTAGTAACCCCAATCCTCACCGTAGGCTGGGGTATATTTGGCACCCAAACATGTGCGGGGAGGGCACTAGGTTCTGAGAAGACCCGAGAGGGATCCTGCGAGATTTTTCTGGCCGGGGTGGGAGGAGATAACTCCAGTTATTGTACTGCCTGCCCTGAGTGTCAACTTACACTACTGCCCGGTGTCCCACTTCAGTAGTCCCTTGGTCGCATTACCATCATAGAGGTGCCGTTTGAACGGATTGCATGGATTTGGTTGGCCCCATAAGTCACCAACCATCCCCACAAGGGGCACCAGTCATCCTGGTTTCTCTGGACTATGCTACGCGGTATCCAGATCGATTACATTTAACCCCCTACGCCACACAGCTCTTGCGCGTAGCTCTAGCGTCTCGAGGTATAAAGGGATGTATGAAGAGGGCTCCGCTGAGTCTCTCATACAGAGGTGGGGGTTTTTTGCATTTTGCCACAACCCCCGCTAATAACCGCGGTCCGGGTGCTTTGCACTCGATCACGGCTATTAACCCACTAAACGAACGCCGCCGGCAAAGTCCGCCGGCCGGCGTTTAAAAAGACGGCGTTGCGCGGGCGCAGCCATCCTTTTTTTTTTCGATCGCCCGCCCCCCGAACGTCATCGGGGGGCGGCGATCGGTTTTACCAGCCATGGTAGCCAGCCTCGTCGGGTCTTCTTTTTGACACGAGGCTACAAGGTTTACCGGTTCGTTCAATGAGCCAGTGCTCATTGTATGTTATTACCTGCAAAAAGCCATATATTGTCAATACTGTATTAATTGCAGTATATGGTCGGAGCGATCTGACCATCTAGGGTTCATGTCCCTAGATGGTCTAAAAAATAGTGAAAAAAAAAAAGAAAAAAAAGTTTAAAAAATAAAAAAAATTAATAACATATTAAAAGTTCAAATCACCCCCTCCCCCTTCCCTAGAACGGATATAAACATAACAAACGTAAAAAATCAACAGACATATAGGTATCGGCGGCGTCCCAAAATGCCCGATCTATCAAATATAAAAAACGGTTACGGCCGGCGTGACCTCCTAGCGGGAAATGGGCGCCCAAATGTCGAATGCGGTACTTTTACAACACCTTTTACATAACCTACTAAAAAATTATAAAAAATGATCAAAATGTCCGCACAGACCTCAACATGGTAGCAATGAAAACGTCGTCCTCATTTCGCAAAAAATGACCCCTCACACATCTCCTTGCGCCAAAGTATGAAAAGTTATTAGCGCAACTATGGCAAAATTTTTTTTCTATTTGTACCATTTGTTTAATTTTTGAAATGTATTAAACAAAAAACACAATAAAACCTATATAATTTGGTATCACACACCTCGCGAATCCGCCACCCCGAACCAAAGATAAAGTAGCGTGTTCTTGGAGTCGAAGAGTGAAGTCGGGTAAAAACTGAGGCGCCACAAACGTGACGCACGTTTGGGTTTTTTTTTTCAATTTTCCACATTTGGATTTTTTTTAGCTTCGCAGTACACGGCATGTTAACATAAATAACATTATGGGAAATTAATTTGTTCGCACAAATATAAGCCCTCCACAGGTCTGTACACAGAACATGAAAAAGTTATGGATTTTTGAAGTTGGAGAGCGAGAATGATGCGACAAAACCCTCCGTCCCTTAAGGGGTTTAAGAACACCTCCTCCAACAAACTTGCTAGGGAGCTGTTCCAGGTATCTCCCGCATATTCCTCCCCAAGGAAATCTTGACTGACCGATGTGAACCCCAATTTCATGTCTGAGTATGAAGGAGATGTGTAAATTACTGCAGTTACTCACTCCACACCTCCTGTAATATCACCCCCCATACAGGGCCCTGGCGAGAGGTTTAACAAGACGTTGAAGGGGATGCTAAAGAGGGTGGTCAGAACAGATGGGAATACTTTATATTTCTTTATATACTTTTTGTATATTCTGTATCTATAACTCTATCATCCATCTATAAACTATATCATGTTTCATATTTAAATCTTCTATCTCAATCTATCATCTTTTTTCTTCTATAAAATTCTCCTCTTTAGCCATACACTGGAGCCACCCACACCGGACCTTGCTCATCCGTACAGTGTACAGACTGTTTGGCTAGTTGTGAGGCAGGGCAGTTTCAAAGTAATTTGGCCACAGGGAAGAATTTTAATAAATGTTCTATTCAGGAATACAGTAACAGTATCTGCATGTATTTAATACATATTTAACCAATAGGTAAAATAACTCATTGTCATGACTAAACATGGTCCATTTATGTTTAAGTTCATGTTTCTTTCTTCTTCAAAAAGATGAACGTTATGGTATGTTTTATATGTGTCCGGAAGTGGTACATGCTTTCTTCTTTATCATAAAATGTCCTCTACTGGTAGAATTGGGTATTGCCTCAAGGAGATTTGTTATTTGTGTATACAGTTAGTTAGACATTGAACAGCAACTGTAACTTTTAACTGTTTTAAAGTCACAGATCTCCTTGAGCATTCCCACTTTCTACAGGTCAAGGGCAATGCTACTAGATGCTTTAAGTCCCATGCTGCAAGGATTTAATGAGTTTTATTGATAAACCTTTGTTCCAATACGCAAAAATCTTTGAAATTGAGATAAAAAAAATTGTCTGTGGAGCTACATTCTAAAATATACAGTTCAACTTAGAACAAATCTAAAAAATCTTGTACGTATCCACGGGACTGCCTGTATATAAGGAATACATATAACCAATCTCTGTCACAGACTACAGATTCAGAACCTTGTTTCCATACCAAAATACTGCACTCAGAACCAGGTGTGGTCTCTCTGAAAGGGAGCTGGGGAGCACACAGCCCTGACCTCTGTGCCTGGAGCAGCAACTTATTTTAGGTACTAGTGGTGAGTTAGAGAAACTCTGTTTAGTTAGATCCCTGACGGGTAGGATTTTGTTTACACTTTGCTGTGCAAGGTTCATTTTTCTTTGATTAGGATTTTGTTTGTTTAATGCCTGAATGTAAAGGCTGTTTTATTTTGCTGCTGCAATAAACGCAGGCGAGACCTGTTTTGGACTGTACCTTGGTGTCACTGTCTTGAACTGCATCCCAACACCCCGCTACCACGGTCTCTACTGGGCCAAATCTCCCACATATGGTGCTTCGGATTGCGGGCAGTTCAAAAGACACGCGAATGTCATTGTTTGCCCGGCCGGTTCTGGCTGCCGAGTCAGTCACGGATGCAGAACCCCAAGTGTGTATGGTCACAATCGGTGGTCACACGGTGGAAGCCTTGCTAGACTCAGGGAGTCTGGTTACCCTGGTGTGGGGAACTTTGGTTGATCCTGTACTGTACAGTGGGAGTGTTATGTATACATGGGGACACTCGCGAATATCCCACTGCCGTCATCAACCTACATACACCTTGTGGTACTGTCACCCATGAAGTGGGGGTGGTGGGGTCCCTGTTTCATGAGGCTATTATCGGCAGAGACTTACCGGTGTTTTGGGACCTCTGGAGACGAAGACCCACCTCAGGTGCTATTACAGATAATGTATTTTGCTTGTGGAACTTGTAGTAAGCTGGGTTAATATTTCTTCAGAGTATTACAGTATTACAGATAATGGACATCGGATATGCCCGGCCTTGGCCCCTGAATCCTTCGAGGCCAATGTACCCACACCAGCAGTAGGGGTGACCCCAGGTGATGAATTCTCTCCCCTAGAGGTCCTAGCTGGTGAGGTCGAGGGTCACGAGGAGGGGGCCGACATGCCGGACCTTGAGATTTCCCGTGAAAATTTTGGGGCTGCACAGCTACAGGACCCTACCTTATTTAAAGCACGGGAGAATGTTAAAGTGATAAATGGGGTACTCCAAATACCAGGGGCTGACAAAAAATACCCCCGAATGGTGATTGTTGGGGAACTGTTGTACAGGGTTGACCAGATACGGGGTGAGGAGGTTGAGCAACTTGTAGTACCCCAATCTCACCGTAGGCTGGTGCTAGATTTGGCACACAAACATGTGCTGGGAGGGCACATAGGTGCTGAGAAGACCCGAGAGAGGATCCTGCAGAGATTTTTCTGGCCCGGGGTGTGGGAGGAGGTAAACCAGTATTGTAGCTCCTGCCCTGAGTGTCAACTTACTGCCCCGGTGTCCCACTTCAGGAGTCCTCTGGTCCCATTACCAATCATAGAGGTGCCGTTTGAACGGATTGCAATGGATTTGGTTGGCCCCATAGTCAAATCCACAAGGGGGCACCAGTACATCCTGGTTATCCTGGACTACGCTACGCGGTATCCAGAGGCGATTCCATTAAGGAACACCTCCTCCAAAAACATTGCTAGGGAGCTGTTCCAGGTATTCTCCCGCACAGGCCTCCCCAAGGAAATCTTGACTGACCAGGGTACCCCATTCATGTCTAGAGTAATGAAGGAGATGTGTAAATTACTGCAGGTTAAACAGCTCCGCACCTCTGTATATCATCCTCAGACAGATGGCCTGGTCGAGAGGTTTAACAAGACTTTGAAGGGGATGCTAAAGAGGGTGGTCAGCAAAGATGGGAAGGACTGGGATTGTTTGTTGCCTTATCTGATGTTTGCCATACGTGAGGTACCCCAGTCTTCCACAGGTTTCTCACCCTTTGAGCTATTATATGGCCGTTCCCCGCGTGGACTCCTGGACGTAGCTAAGGAGACCTGGGAACAGGAAAGGACCCCCCACCGTAGTGTAATTGAACATGTCTCACTTATGAAGGACCGCATAGCGGCAGTAATGCCCCTTGTAAAGGAGCACATGACAAGGGCACAAGAGGCCCAGTCTAGGGTCTACAATAGAGCAGCCAAACTCAGGACCTTTAACCCAGGTGACAGAGTGTTAGTTCTTGTGCCCATCGTAGAGAGTAAGTTCTTGGCGAAATGGCAAGGTCCACATGAGGTCATGGAGAAAGTAGGGGAGGTAACCTACAAGGTATATCAGCCGGGGAGGAGGAAACCTGAACAGATATACCACGTGAACCTCCTAAAGCCATGGAGGGAAAGAGAGTCCCTGATAGCCGTGGGAGTAGAAAAAGCGTCTGTCCCCAAGAAGGTGACACCCGAGGTAGGTGTGCCCGATGCCAAGGTGCCTGAAGTACGGATCTCGGAGTCCCTCTCCAGGGCCCAGATTCAGGAAGCGAAGGAGTTTGTGCTCCGAAACGTTGATGTTTCGTTGATAAGTTACCGGGTCGTACTTCAGTCATCAAGCATGACATCATAACCGAACCCCACATCCAGGTACACCAAAAACCCTACCGGGTCCCTGAAGCGCGCCGGCAAGCCATAACCGAAGAAGTCAGGCAGATGTTAGACTTGGGGGTTATCGAGGAGTCTAAAAGTGACTGGTCGAGTCCTATTGTGTTGATTCCCAAGCCTGATGGTTCCCTACGGTTCTGCAATGACTTTAGGAAGTTGAACGAGGTATCCAAATTTGATTCTTACCCTATGCCTAGAGTTGACGAGTTGATAGAACGACTTGGACAGGCTAGGTTCTTCTCCACCCTTGACCTGACGAAAGGGTATTGGCAGGTACCCCTTACTGACAGGGCTAGAGAGAAGACAGCTTTTGTTACTCCTGATGGGCTATTTCAGTATGTGGTATCATAGTATCATAGTATATAAGGCTGGAAGGAGACTCAAGTCCATCAAGTCCAACCTTCAAGAATTAAATAAATGTTTTATCCCCATAACCCGTGATATTTTTTCTCTCCAGAAAGTCATCCAGGCCTCTCTTGAACATGTACATAGAGTCGGCCATAACAACCTCCTGCGGCAAAGAGTTCCATAGTCTCACTGCTCTTACAGTAAAGAACCTTTGTCTATGGTGATGGTAGAATCGCCTCTCCTCTAGGCATAGAGGATGCCCCCTTGTCCTGGTCACAGGCCTAGGTATAAAAAGATCTTTGGAGAGATCCTTGTACTGTCCGTTCAGGTATTTGTACATTGTAATGAGGTCTCCCCTCAGTCGTCTTTTTTCTAAACTGAATAATCCCAAATTTTGTAATCTGTCATTGTATTCTAGTCCCCCCATTCCCCTAATAATCCTGGTTGCTCTCCTCTGCACCCGTTCCAGCTCTACTATATCCTTTTTATACACTGGTGCCCAAAACTGTACACAATATTCCATGTGTGGTCTGACCAGGGATTTGTATAAGGGCAAAACTATGTCTTTATCATGAGAATCTATTCCTCTCTTGATACATCCCATTATTTTATTTGCTTTAGCAGCAGCCGCCTGGCTCTGGTCACTAAAATTAAGTTTACCATCCACCAATACGCCCAAGTCCTTTTCAGCTTCAGTTTTACTAAGTAATTGACCGTTTAGAACATAATTATACTTTTTGTTTCCATGGCCCAAGTGCATAACTTTACATTTATCTACATTAAACCTCATCAACCATTTCTCTGCCCATCCCTCAAGCTTCCACAAATCCCTCTGTAATGCTAAACTATTGACCTCAGTATTTATTACTTTACACAGCTTAGTATCATCTGCAAATATTGAAACTTGACTGTGTAAACCCACTACAAGGTCATTAATAAAAATATTAAAAAGAAGTGGCCCCAATACTGACCCCTGTGGCACTCCACTGGTAACATCAACCCAATCTGAGAATGTGCCATTAATGACTACCCTCTGTTTTCTATCACTAAGCCAATTACTTACCCAGATACACAGATTTTCTCCTATTCCCAGCAGTCTCATTTTATATACCAACCTTTTATGTGGCACGGTGTCAAATGCCTTTGAAAAGTCCAGATATACAACATCCACAGCGTCCCCCAGATCCAGTCTTGAACTTACCTCCTCGTAGAAACCAATCAGATTAGTCTGACAGGACCGATCTCTCATAAACCCATGCTGACGCTGGGTTATAAGGTTGTGCACAGTGAGATATTCCAGGATAGCATCTCTAATAAACCCCTCAAATATTTTCCCCACCACAGCAGTTAGACTTACGGGTCTGTAGTTTCCAGGATCGCTATTTGATCCTTTTTGTATATTGGTACCACATTTGCTATGCGCCATTCCTGTGGAACATAACCAGTCTTCAAATATTAAAAATAAAGGTCTGTCTATCACCGTACATAATTCATGCAGAACCCAGGGGTTAATGCCATCTGGCCCAGGTGATTTATCTATCTTAGTGGTTGCGAGGCGGTGCTGTACCTCTTCCTGGGTTAAACTGTTGACATTATAAAAAGAATTTACATTATTCCACATTGTGTCTTCCACCAGGGGATTTTCCTGGGTAAAGACAGTTGAGAAGGCGACATTCAGTAGATTGGCCCTTTCCTCATCTCCTTCCACCATGACCCCCATGTTATTTCTAAGGGGACCCACACTCTCTGTTTTTAATTTCTTATCATTTATATACTTGAAAAATAATTTGGGATTATTTTTGCTCTCCCTGGCAATATTTCTCTTAGTCTCTATTTTTGCGGCCATTATCTGCTTTTTACAGGATTTATTTTTCTCTCTATAATCCTGTAATGCCTCATCGCTACCTTCACGTTTTAGCACCTTAAACGCTTTATCTTTCTCGCTTATTGCTTTCCTTACAAGACTAGTTAGCCACATAGGCTTTTTCTTGTTCCTTTTATGCTTTTTCCCATAAGGTATGTGTTTCTCACAGGACTTTTTCAGAATATATGATTTTTGGGTGGTACTCCCCTTTGGGCTACATGGGGCTCCCGCCACATTCCAGAGGTTAATGGATCTCGTGCTAAAACCTCACCGGAGATATGCCTCGGCCTACCTGGATGACATCATAGTCTATAGTAACGATTGGGAGAGTCATCTAGCCAAGGTATAAGCAGTGGTAGACTCCCTGAGGGCAGCAGGGTTGACAGCGAACCCCCAAAAATGTGCGCTTGGTCTGGAAGAAGCCCGTTACCTGGGGTAACGTATTGGGCGAGGTGTCATCAAGCCCCAAGTAAATAAAGTGGAGGCGATACAGCAGTGGCCACGACCTGTGAGCAAGAAGCAAGTGCGGGCTTTCCTAGGCATAGTGGGCTATTATCGCCGATTTATTCCCGATTTTGCGACAATAGCGGCACCCCTGACTGACCTGACCAAGGGTAGCGGGTCGGTAATGGTAAAATGGAGTGAAGAGGCTGAGGGGGCGTTTCAGCGACTTAAGACGGTTTTGTGTAAGGGACCGGTACTGATCACCCCTAACTTCACCAAGACCTTTATTGTGCAGACTGACGCTTCTGACGTGGGCTTAGGGGCTGTCCTGTCCCAAGTAGTGGAGGGTGAGGAACATCCCGTGACATTCCTGAGCCGCAAGCTCACACCTCCTGAGAAGAACTACAGTATAGTTGAGAGGGAGTGCTTGGCGATTAAATGGGCTCTGGAATCCCTGAGGTATTACTTGATAGGGCGACAGTTTACACTAGTGACCGATCACTCTCCCCTCACCTGGATGAGTCAGGCTAAAGAGAGGAACGCCAGGGTCACAAGGTGGTTCCTAATGTTGCAGAATTTCAAGTTCACGGCAGAACATCGAGCAGGAAAGCTGCATGAGAATGCTGATGCCCTGTCTCGTACCCACTGTCTGATGGCCAAAAGTGTTCGCCCCCACAGGGTCAAACAGAGGGGGAGGGTATGTGAGACACTGAAGGGGTTAACTGTGGATGGGCGGTATGTTTCCCCTAGGTTTTCCTATTATGCAAGGCCTGAGTGCTGAGGTTGTGTTGTCCAGCACCTTGGACACAGGTGGTGGGAGCAGCCCAATCAGTCTGCATAAAGCAGAGCTAAAAGTGTGTTCTCTCTGAAAGGAGGCTGGAGAGCACACAGCCCTGACCTCTGTGCCTGGAGCAGCGACTTATTTTATGTACTAGTGGTGAGTTAGAGAAACTCTGTTTAGTTAGCACCCTGACGGGTAGGATTTTGTTTGTTTAATGCCTGAATGTAAAGGCTGTTTTATTTTGCTGCTGCAATAAACGCAGGCGAGACCTGTTTTGGACTGTACCTTGGTGTCACTGTCTTGAACTGGGAAAGTAAAATTTGTTACGCACAAAATAAGCCCTCACACAGGTCTGTACACAGAAAAATGAAAAAGTTATGGATTTTTGAAGTTGGAGAGCGAGAAATGAGGCGAAAAACCCTCCGTCCTTAAGGGGTTAAGGAACACCTCCTCCAAAAACATTGCTAGGGAGCTGTTCCAGGTATTCTCCCGCATAGTCCTCCCCAAGGAAATCTTGACTGACCAGGGAACCCCATTCATGTCTAGAGTAATGAAGGAGATGTGTAAATTACTGCAGGTTAAACAGCTCCACACCTCTGTATATCACCCCCGGACAGATGGTCTGGTCGAGAGGTTTAACAATACTTTGAAGGGGATGCTAAAGAGGGTGGTCAGCAAAGATGGGAATACTTTATATTTCTTATATACTTCATATTTCTGTATCTATAAATCTATCATCCATCTATAAAACTATATCATGTTTCATATTTATCTTCTATCATCAATCTATCATCTGTTTATCTTCTATAAAATTCTCCTGCTTTACCATACTACTGGAGCCCCACCAACCGGACCTGCTCATCAGTACAGTGTACAGAACTGGTTTGGCTAGTTGTGAGGCCAGGGCAGTTTCAAAGTAAATTTGCCAACAGGGAGAAATTTAATAAATGTTCTATTCAGGAATACAGTAACAGATCTGCATGTATTTATACATATTTACCAATAGGTAAAATAAACTCATTGTCATGACTAAAACATGTCCATTTATGTTTAATTTCATGTTTCTTTCAAAAAAAGATAAAAGTGATGGTATGTTTATATGTGTCCTGAAGTGGTACATGCTTTATTCTTTATCAGAAAATGTCCTCTACTGGTAGAATATGGGTATTGCTCAAGGAGATTTGTAATTTGTGTATACAGTTAAGTTAGACATATGAACAGCAACTGTAACTTTTAACTGTTTAGAAGTCACAAATCTCCTTGAGCAATTCCCACTTTCTACAAGTCAAGGGCAATGCTATCTAGATGCTTTAAGTCCCAGGCTGCAAGGATGTAATGAAGTTTTATTGATAAACCTTGTTCCAATTACAGCAAAAATCTTTGAAAATTTGAGATAAAAAAAATTGTCTGGAGCTACAATTCTAAAATATACAGTTCAACTTAAGAACAAATCTAAAAAATCTTGTACGTAATCCCGGGACTGCCTGTATATAGGAATACATATAACCAAGCTCTGTACAGAAATACAGATTCAGAACCTTGTTCCATACCAAAATACTGCATCAGAACCAGGTTACATAAAGAAATACAGCATCAGAGCTAGGTGTCGTACATAAATACAGCACATAAAACTAGCTCCATAGAAAACTAGAGAACCAATAGCTAGATCTGTATAGAAATACAGCACCACAACCTAGCCATGTACAGAAAAGCAGGACCAGAACCTAGCCCTGAACAGAAAGTACTACCCTAACCAAGCTCTTCAGATAAATACAGCACCAGAACCAAGCTCAGTATATGTACAGTACAGTATCAGAATCAAAGATACAACATCAGAACCACGTTCTGTACAGGAAATACAGCATCAGAAAGTTGCTCCACACAGGAATATAACAAAGCTCCAAACCTGGGATCCGAATAGAAACCCTGCATCAGAGCTAAGCTACATGAAGAAATACAACACCAGGGCCTGGGTCTGTACAGAAATACAGAGACATACAACATTACAGCAACAGAATCTAGATCCATACAGAAATACAACATCAGAACCATACTTCAACCAGTAATACATCCATCACCAAATATGTACTCCAAACAGAAATACAGCACCAAAACTATGCTCAGCTAAAAAATAAAGTACCAGATCAAAGCTCTGTACTGAATTACAGCACCAGAACCTACTTTGTACGGAAATAAAGCATCAAAACTGGTCTGCATACACAAATTACCATCTGAACCAAGCTGCATACAGGAATGGAGCATTAGAACCAAGAATAATACAGCATCAGAATCTAGCTCTGTACATAAATACATCACCTGATGAGTTTGTCCGCAATGCAGTTTGGGACCTGAACTTTGGTCCGAACTTGTAGCCAAACAGAAACCCCATTGAAGTCTTTGGGGACCCAAATTTTAACACCCTGAAATGGCGGTAAAATGGGGCTGATAAGGGCTAGAGGGCTGAAAAATTGTGGGAATAACAAAGTAATTGCCCTGCCCACATTGGTACTTGAAACAATAACATAGCAAAAATAAACAAAGACTGATGATGTCACTGTGGTTAACCCCTTAAGGACGCAGCCATTTTGTAGCTTAAGGCTCAGCCCCATTTTTTGGATTCTGACTTGCGTCACTTTATATGGTTATAACTTTTGAACACTGTTACTTATCAAAGCGATTCTGAGATTGTTCCCCCCCCATGTTGTACTTCATTTTAGTGGTAAATTTTGGCTCATAAGTTTTGAGTTTATTTACAAAATAAAGAAAACATTTTTTTAGGCAGATAGATTTACCACCTAAATAAGTTGCTGAATAACATTTCCCATATGTCTACTTTACATTTTAATAATTTGATGACATGAAATGTCTGGATAATTTGTTTGATGTTACATGGCTTACAAATAATGATTTTCTGTATTTTCAGAATTTACCATTTTAGGGATAATTACCGTTTTGAATGAAATTTTAAATATTTAGCGTTAAAAACCCCCTATATAATCAACCCATTTTGAAATCTGCACCCCTCAAACTATCAGAAACCGCTTTTAGGAAAATTGTTAACCCCTTGAGATCTTCATAGTAATTAAATCAAAATGGAGGGAAAATTTAGAATGGTAAAATTTTGTCGGTTATACGTTCATTTAGCCCTAAAATTTACACATTTCCAAAAGAGAAAAAGAGAAAACTGATCTTACAATTTGTTATGCAATTTCTCCCGAGTACAGAGAACCCCCACATGTGGCCTTTTTTTTAGGGCTGGAGTAGAAGCAGCATCAATTCTGTACTGGATTTTTTCCTTTTTTTTTGGTGTTCGCCGTATAGCCTAATAATCATGTTATCTTTATTCTATGGGTCAATACGATTACGGGGATACCATACTTGAATATTTTTTGTTACGTTTTACTAAATTTGCCAAAGAAAACCCTAATGTGGGGAAAAAATCTATCATTTGTGCATCGCCGTCTTCCAAGTGGCATAAAATTTTTACTTTTTTGGCTACGGAACTGGTTGATGGCTTGTTTTTTGTGGGACATGTTGTACTTTGCGCCAGTATCATTCTGGAGTACATATGTTTTTTTATCACTTTTTATTGCATTTTTTGTGGAATTAAATAGGTAAAATCATAATTTTTGGTGGGTTTTTTACAGTTTTTTTTACGGCGTTCATTGTGTGGATTCAATAATTATTTACTTTTATTCTATGAGTTGTTACGAACTCGGTGATACTATATATGTGGGGTTTGTGTTATGATTTAAACTTGTTTGCACATTATGTGTCTCTCTATATGGGCTTATGAATATTTTTTATTGATTTGTTAATTTATTTTTTATTGAATAACATTTTGTTTTACATTTTCTCTACCAAAGGACATGAACAAAAAATCATAGGCTGACACTGTGCGTTTAAGATCACATAATAGATGCCCAGGCAGCCCTGGGGTCATGATAGGGCCGCAGGGCTGCCACAGGAACGATCATTACCCCCCAAAGATGGCCCGGAGAGAGCGATTGTGGGGGAAAGACCCCCCAAAGGCAACTTAAATGCAGCGGTTGCGCTGATCATGGCCTTTAACAGGTTAAACACCCACGATCGGGGCCCACTCCAACTGTGGATGATACACCCACGTGTATCCCGATTCCAGTTCAGCTCAGATGTCAAGCTGAACCGGCATCAGCTCTGCGTCCGAAATATCAGAGTCTGTGCGTTAACAGGTTAAAGGCGCTCTGGTTGTTGAGACCCAGTTACTCATTCTCTCTTCATTAAAATAAGCAATGGGAAACCACAAATCTTTCCTCTCACTGAAGTCAAAAACACTCTAGTTGTTCAGATCCAGTCATTTGAATGCAGAATTGAACATTTTTTAAAATTTGAATTTCCGTTAATCCAGAATTGAAAAGAAAAGAATTTGAAGTTTCATCAATCCCCAAATTGAAACATTTTTGAATTTGAAGTTCCATTCATCCAAATTGGAAAACAATTTAAGTTAAAGTTCCATTAATCCGAAATTGAAAAATAATTAGATTTAAAGTTCCATTAATACGTTACATGTTGATTGTGAGCCCTCATGGGCAAAGTCCTCCTCCCACTTGTTTTTGTATTTGTACATACTATGGAATTAACGGTGCTCTACAAAGAATAATAATAATTACTCTGGAATTGAAACATTTAAATTTGAAGTTCCATTAATCCGAAATTGAAAAAGAATTGAAGTTCCATTAATCTGGAATTTAAAAGGAATTAAAGTTGAAGTTCCATAAATCCGGAATTGAAACATTTGAATTTGAAGTTCCATTTATCCAGAATTTAAAAAATGTAATTTGACGTTTCAAAAAAAGAATTAAAATTTAAGTTCTATTAATCCAGAATTGAAAAAGAACTGAATTTGACGTTCCCGGAATAGGGAACTGAAAAATTGGAAAGTTAATGTGGAACTTATTCAGACACTGGCAATACCAAGTTGCGTGCAATCCATGCTTTGTTCATCTTAAAGGACATCTACCATGAGGGTCAAGGATTTTAAAAGTACACTCATATGCTGGTGTGTGTCAGGATGCACTCTTTTTTTAGCTTTTAAAATTATGCCAATGAGCCTTAGGGGCACCCGACTCCATAGGTGTTAATGGAGCCTGGAGCCTCTTTTGCTCATTTGCAGAATATTTGAAGCCATTTTTTCTTAAAAACAAGGACTCATGAAGCTTAAATAATAGCAGATCATGCCAGAGGGCCCCACTTCAGTATGTCAGTGTGCTTGGTTTAAAATCCTTCATCCTGGTGGTAGATGTCCTTTAATGAATGTTAGGATGTCCATGTTGCTTGTAAAGAGGCGGAACCTCTTGTCATTGATGACACCATCGGTTGTACTGAAAATGTGCTGCTGTGATAGCACACTAGCCATGAAATGGGACGGCACCTGCAAAACAGAGAGCAAGTTCTGGCCACATGTCCAATTTTCCCACCCAGAAATTGAACAGGAAGCACCCATCCTTCAGTACCAGAAGAGGTGTGGACAGATAATCTATGAGTCATAGTCTACCTGCTGGAGACTATGAGGCCCATTTGTTGTTAGTGAAGTGCCTCTACTTTGACTTACCCGGGCAGTCTGGAGCTGAAATTCCATAATTGCTACTGTTGTTGACACACATCCTTCCTGGTATATGAAAAGTGGAATTAAACCTAGTTGATACATCCCATATATATCAACTAGGCAAAATTCTTCTGCAGTGTAGCTAGGTCAGCAGCAGCAGGGTGTAAACCACATGCTCCTTTAACTGGTGGTCTCGTGACTAGGGAGGTGTTAGAAGAGACTTGAACAACTGAAGCAGCTGGAGGAGCCTTAGATGTTTCCACAGATGCACCCTGCATTATACATACATTATGCATTTAGCGCAGTTTGCACTATTCTTAGTAAATGTGCCCCAATATTCTCTGACAACAAGACTTATGAACCACATAGAAAAATGCATTTTTTTCTGAAAACAGAACTTCTGCACTAGGGTTTTGTGTTTGCTACTGTCACTGACCACACTTTTCTTAACCAGGTAGAAAGACACAATGGGGCAAATTTACTAAGGCCCGTGTGCCAGTTTTCTGGACTTTTCATGCTCTTTCTAGTGTAAACTGCTTGCACAGTTATTTAAGAAGTGTCTGAGACTAAAGTGCATCTCAAATCTGTGCAAATCCCTTAGTAAATGTGCCCCTTTGTGGTGCATGTTGCACTATACCCAATGCTACACAAAATTCTGCACAGAAATGGACATTTCAGTGCTCAGTCGGACCGTGTGCCACATTTTACATGCAAACTCTGTCGGAGCAGTGCAGAGGGTGCCAGATTCATGAATCCTTCACCCAATGCACTATAAACAGGCAAACTGCACCCAGTGTAGTTTTCACTTTTTAGTAAATATGCCCCAATATTCTCTGACAACAAGACTTATGATTCATGTAGAAAAGGGCAATTTTCTCTGAAAATAGGACTTCTGCACTAGGTTTTTGTGTGTGCTATTCTCACTGACCACACTTTTCTGAACTAGGTAGAAAAACACAATATTCTCTAACTAACTTTGCAAACAAAGTATAATTTATGCATGATGATGATTAATGATTTTTCTGTGGCTGAATACTAGACAGAGAGAGGATCTTCAAGATATGGTCTGGTCTTTGCAAGTGCAACACCCCTTCCAATGTGTAGGCAGGTGAGAAGTTGAGAATAGCGCCCTCTCTAGGTTAGGAGCTGTTAGAGAGATTGGTCACCTCTCTTAGAAGGTTCTGGAATCTAGACATGGTGTAATTGCAGCTGTAGGCAACAGTTAATGCTGTTATTTGTATAATCCAATGATAATGGATGGAAGCTGGTTGGAGGAGTGCTACCAGGGGAGTATAAAAACCTCTGCTGGGGGAGAGCACAGGATCTTGGAATTCAGTCAGTAGAAAGTGAAGCAGGTCCAGTGTGCAGCTCCCTCCAGAGCTGCTGTCCAGACCCACTACCAGGAAGGGGACGCATCTCAGGCCGCTGCCTGATAGCTGAGGGCGAGTTAGGAGACTGAAGCCCAGAACTGCAGCTTCCACTATTGGACACAGTTCTCCATAAATCAACCCAGCCTACATCCTCAACCAGGCTGAGTGTAACCTTCCTGCGGACCAACTACCTCCCACCAGCTCACCAGCTACCGGAATCTACTGCTGTTATTGTTTGGCCGTTGTCTGCTGTTCATTTAAGAACTGTAAGTTGATTTGCACAACGTTGCCTCCATCTGATCCCTGGATATGGCTGTTTACCACCACAGGCTTCCCCATCCATCACACAGGGACTCAACCTACAGACACCCAGGGGTTGCCCCAGGGAGAAACCAGTACATCAGCCTCTTCCTCCATGTTTCTTGCACACACCACCTGCAAGAGACCTGCCAGGCCGTAGGTCAGCCCTCCAGTCACCATACCAAGCACTGTTATAACAGCGTGCCCTAGTCCACAATAGCTAGCCACTCCAGTTGCCTCCAGGCCCCAAGAAAAGGCGGGGTATGTTGCACAAGTATTGTTGTAGAATCCTGTGTAAGCAGTTAGCATATCTCTTATAATAGCAATGTAGAAGAAAAGTAAAAGAGGAGTACACGAGGAGCGCTTGTAGTGCCAATACCCCAAAAGATCCACAATCCCAATGCAGTAGTAATCTTAAAAATAGCAATCTTTTAATGCTTTTTAAGCTACAAATAGAATACAATTAAAATGTCCAATATAACGCGTTTCGGGTTCAAGACCCTTTTTCAAATAACGGACCAAGCAGTAATATATAAATACAATACAATACAAGTGTATTATAAATAGTACAACTTACATGTAGGCAGGTGTATTACCTCTCTGCTAAACGCGCGCATCCACAGCGTTTCGGAAGAGCCGCGAGTGCCGGAGGGGTCATGCGCATGCGCAGTGGCTCCAGTGGTGTCACGCGCATGCGCAGAAGGCACATTAATGCGTTATAGCCCCAGGGGGCCGAAAGTAGAAAGCGCATGCTTACAAGCGCTGTTATATGATCCATAGGCACAACCACACAGTGTGCCGTAACGATAATAAAATTAATGGGAAATTGAACATTGGAAGTTAGAAATAGTAAAATTGGAAATCTTATATATTTATATTTCCAATTTTACTATTTCTAATTTCCAATGTTCAATTTTCCATTAATTTTATTATCGTTACGGCACACTGTGAGGTTGTGCCTATGGATCATATAACAGCGCTTGTATTGTATTATGTTGGCTTTAATGACTTACAACGCCGGCCTTAGATACTATTACTATATCCCTTAGGATCTATTACCATCCATCCTAAATTGCCCATCACGCATGCGCTTTCTACTTTCGCCCCCCCCCGGGGCTATAACGCATGCGCGAGACGGCACCGGCATTAATGTGCTTCTGCGCATGACACCACTGGAGCCACTGCGCATGCGCATGACCCCTCCGGCACTCCGAAACGCTGTGGATGCGCGCATTTAGCGGAGAGGTAATACACCTGCCTACATGTAAGTTGTACTATTTATAAGACACTTGTATTGTATTGTATTTATATATTACTGCTTGGTCCGTTATGTGAAAGGGTCTTGAACCCTAAACGCGTTATACATTGGACATTTTAAATTGTATTCTATTCTTAAAAAGCATTAAAAGATTGCTATTTTTAAGATTACTACTGCATTTGGATTGTGGATCTTTTTGGGTATTGGCACTACAAGCGCTCCTCGTGTACTCCTCTTTTACTTTTCTTCTACATTGTTTTACCGGCCCCTCTGGGAGTCCGGGTTATTTGGAGTTCAGTGAGCTGCTCAGTATAGTAGCCTACCCTACCACTTTACCTACGCCTAAGGACGTCAACAGTCTGGACTGGGGGACCTACCCTATGTGGACTTGGGCCTTTATCCTTCATTATATTATGTGCCTTGATACCAAGAAGAACTAAGGTGAGCACCCCTAAGTATTGCATCTATTTACCGATTCCTGACGATATCACCCGAGGCGCCGTCCGGTGTTGTTTTCCCCTTTTTTCCTCTACCTTCTGTATCTTATAATAGCAATTATTTCAGATTTCCATCTGTCCCTAATAATAGGAGCCCTGGCCAGGGCCAATTGCTGTTGTGTTACAACATATGACTGATCCTATGATGAGTAGCAAGCTCTACCTGGCTTTCTCCTGTGTGTAAATGAGTCTGGCCATGTGACCCTGCTCCTATCCTGCAGAGTAACATGTCCAGCCCAACCAATTACAGACGTGCCTACAGCAGACATGACTTTGGCTGCTGAGGGGGTGGTAGCTGCTTGATTGGTGACACTTTTTCCTGAACATGGACCCAGATACCAATTAATGATGTCTGTTCGTTCTGTCTCTGGTTCCTGGTTTGCGTATCACTAATCACCAGGCTCCATACAGAAATAAAGCACCAGAACCAAGCTCAGAAAGTGAATACTGCATCAAAAGGAGGCTGGCTTATATAGGAAAACATTTTAAAAACTATGCTCAGTAATGATTTTACAGCATCATAACCAGGCTCTCTACAAATATAGAGCCAAAACTGGGTTCCTTTTTTTTTTTGTTTGTTTTTATACAAAACAAAAATACCAATATACACAATACATCATTACCAATCTACAATAAAAAGGAAAAGCACAGTTGCTTTCCATTATGGTGTACTATATAATCTACCTTCTGTGTTCAATTCCCCTAGAGAGTAGTAGATGAAGAGGATATAAAAAACAAAAAAAAGATGAGGAGAGAAAAGTAAAAATGACAGAGAGAAGAAAGGAAGAAAAAATAGAAGTTGACAGATATTCTATTACCACTAAGTAATTACATAATAATCTTTTCATAACCTGGCCAGGGGTTCCACAGGTCGTCTAGATTCTTTATATCTATAATATCTTGTTCCCATAGACTTTGTTCCGTTCTCCATGTAGAATTAACTAGAGATATAACCTCATCTATAGTTGGGGTAACTTCCGCCTTCCATTTTCTAATCAATGTAACTTTGGCAGCAGTCAGTTTTTTATTGATTACCCAACTATATTCACATATTTTTTTTGTCGAATTTCTTGTCATAATATTTAGTATTGCCAACTCTGGAGATAATGTAAAGGGCTTTTTAATTACTAGTTCTATAATTTTGGCAACACCCAGCCAATACGTATTTTGCTTGGGACACCGCCAAAGTATATGAAGTAGGCTTTCTTTATGTCCACACCGTTTCCAACACTGATCAGAGCCACGCAGGGGGGTTGTACCATCTTGTATGTAACTTAAATAAAATCTCATTATAATTAGTACAGGCAATATTTTTATTGTCAATCCTGGTGGCATTAAGCCACTCTACTAAAGAGAAGGACCTCCCAAGATCTTCTTCCCATTTGATCATATAACCAAGTTTCCCTTTACCAGGGGAGTCCAGAAGCTCTGAATAGAAATCCCCCCTGTAAACTTAATTTTTTATTTTAGAAATCTAAAAAAGGTAGATCGATTTACCTCTTTATTTTCTGAAATAAAGCTCCTAATAGTCCTTAAAGAGGATTTCAATTTCATATATGTTAGGAATTCTGATGGGGGGGATGTGAAACTTCTCTATTATAAATTCAAATGGACTTAAACTGGGTTCCATACAGAAATAAGTTTCAAAAATATCTTACAGAAATATATTACGACAACCTAGGGCCATACAGAAATACAGCACCAGAACCTAAATCCATACACAAAATTTAGCACCAAAACCTAGATCAGTACCGAAATACAGCTCTAAAATCTAGTACCGTGTATAAACACAGCACCAGAACCAAGTTCAGTACAGAAATACAATATGAGAGCCAGGCTGCATACTGAAATACATTTCTAGAACCACGCTCTGTGCTGATATTAGAGCATCAGAATGGGTCTTCATGTAGGAAAACTGCATCAGAACCTTGCTTGGTACATAAATATAGCAGCAAACCATACTCCAAACAGAAATTCAGAACCAGAACTGCACACCAAAAAGAAGCACCAGAAACAAGCTCCAGAAATACAGCACCAGACTCATGCTCTATACATAAAAACAGCACTACAACCTAGCTCTGTTCAAAAATTCATCACTGGGCACCATACATAAATACATAACCAAAACTCCATACAGAAATAAGCATCAGAACCGGACACAAAAATAATAAAATATCAGGTCAGAAATATTTTACTTCTACTAATATTAAAAACAAATCTATTTATAATGTTATATATATGTTTGGGACCCTAGAAACAATATTATGATAGTTTTTTCATAGCTGTTACTTTGCAGCTCCATACCTGCACTTTTGTTTATCTTCCCTCCCCTTCCGTTTGTCTTCCTGGGTGCTTCCTAGTTTAAAACGCCCTGCAACTCATTAGACAGCACACTGTTATGAATAAGAACTATAAGTTCGAAACGCATCAACAGACATGCTATACTTTTTCTTTTTCACACAATCACATTTTTTAACAATATGAATTAATGCTCTTGGATTTTAAGTCCTGCGTTGATACATATCTACATTGTCTGCAAATGAAATATATTGTCAATTAAAATAAATAACAAGTAAAATAACCAAACAAATTGATTTGCAAATATTAAAAACAAATCCTTTAAAAATATTTGAATGTAAGGGGACCAAAGGAATAGCATAAGAGTAAGGCCCTATTCCCAAGTGTTAATATTTATGGAGGTCTAAAAATGTCACCTTTTTGCATTACGTATAATTCATAGTTCTTTAGAAGTAATCGGTTGCAGTCCAAAAATGTTTTTAAATGTCTTTAAAGAGAATGGGGCAGATTTACTTACCTGGTCCTGTTGCGATCCCCACTGTGCGATGTCTGACGAGGATTTGGAGCTGCCGCGATTCACTAAAGTCGTGCGTCCAATTTCCTTCATGTGTTGCTTTCCCCGGTGAGGTCCGCCGGAGTTCACCTTCTTCTTCCTGGTGCATGTAAGTGCTTGATCTTGCGACACAATATCGTTTTTAAATTTGTACGAATCAGTCAGGTTGTCCGATGGCACGACCCCCCAATTTGTGTCGCATGCAAGCCGGCGCCAATGCGCCAATATCCGATCGCGTGCGCCAAAAACCCTGGGGCAATTCAGCGCAAAATGGAAATATTCGGGAAACCCAACAGAATCGCGGTCCGCGGACCCTTAGTAAATGTGCCCCATTGTGTTGTAAGGCCTCATTCACACGGCCGCCTGTGGGGATGTATATGTGGCTGGAAATTTGTATCCCCATAGATGGCAATGGGGGAACACATGTGTTCCACGCCGTATATGCTTTACTCAGATATGAAGTTTATCAGCATGGATATCGCTGACATTACTGGATATTATACTCACAGGGTATGTTGCTGTTGTTGTTAAAAGTAGTACTCACACCTGGAGATTGTCTTCGGTAGGAGTGATGCCTGACCCAGGGATTCAATGGGTGGCTACCTCAGAGTCTCCATCTCAGCGGAATGTGGTCTTCTCTCTGCTGTGGGATGTTTCCGCTGTTACTCCTCCTGTGGCATGTCACATTGTCAAGTAGTCATTCAGCGGCTGTGAGTAATCTCCTTACATCTATAGAGTCTGGCTACATTGGTATTGCACAAGGTTTTTTTGGATTCTGTTCTGGACATCTTGTTTATATAGTTAGCCCCTCATTAATCTTTCTTGATTGATTATACAGCACAGAACTAAAAGGGGTATTCCTCTTTAAGCAAGTGAATGTTATTGTTTGTATTATAAAAAGTTATACAATTTTCCAATATACTTTCTGTATCAATTCCTCACGGTTTTCTAGATCTCTGCTTGCTGTCATTCTGTAGAAAGCTCCGATGTTTACTATTAGTGTACAGAAATCATGGTCACACAGGTGCACAATATCACAGAGCGTAAGAAGAGCTGTGTGTTATAACGAGCCATGCACCTGTGTGACCATGGACAGATTTCTGTCTATTGATAGTAAACTGTGAAGCTTTCTATGGAAGAACAGCAAGCAGAGATCTAGAAAACCCTGAGGAATTGATACAGAAAGTATATTGGAAAATTGTATAACTTTTTATAATACAAACAATAAGATTCACTTGCTGAAATGGGAATACCCCTTTAAGGTTCACTGGAATGTAGTTAAGTTTTTCTTTAAAATGTTGTGTCAATGAATGGTTGGCAAAGACTTTTGTGATGTTTCTCAGATGCTCTTCTGTTGGTTCTTTCAAAAGTAAGGATGGAAAAGTACTGGGTACGAGTGTGTCCTCTCGAGGGAGGCTTTCCACTCGTGCAGGGTGGGATGGACCACAGAAAAAGGAGAAAAGAGAAAGCGCAAAGAGACTCAAGTGTTATTTTACTACATATAGTGAAGGGTCTAGGCGTATCAGAGAACCAAGTTTCTCTTTGGTATTTGGAGGTCGAGAAACGCTGCTTGCCACAAGATTTTTTGGTTCGCTCACCCAGGATACAAATGATGCACAAGGAGTAGATGGTCTCGTCTGTAATGGCGCTGCGTCATCCAGTAACTGGATGATTGACACTAGAATACAGCAGTTCCTGGTGAATAATGGCTAAATGGTAGCATCTGGTCATCAAATGTTGCGCCTATCACTGGGCGCTTTGTCAGGTCAAGGGCGAAGCGCTCAGTGATAGGCGTGAAACGCGTTGTCCAGATTTTAATTATTTATTCTACATGTACCTTTTAAGTTCAACATTAAAATGGATTAACCATCATAGCTATTATAGCTTTTTTGACCACTTGGTTTTGCTCCTTGTAAGTTCCTTTTTTCTTCCTGGGATCTACTGAGAAGACTTTCCCTGAATACCCTGGATTTCTCTGGCAATAACCCAAAAATTATTTTTCAAGTTCAGCTTCTTTGTTATGCCATTAAGTAATCTTCAGTAATAGCATAGTTTCCATAACAATATGTATTACCTTGTATTATAGGCTATAAAATACAGTACTATACCTAATCTTAAATTTATGAACTTTCAGGATGGAATGACATTTGAGGAGAGATCATATGATGGTGGAAAGTTTGCCTCAGTAGAAGTATCTGACAAGCCATTTGATGAAGCATCGAAAGAATGTGTTCTAAAACTCTTAAAATATGTTGGAGGCTCTAATAATAAAGGTGGGTTTAAAGTTTAGTCAGGATTTTATATTGTCACATTCTTTTAACCATTTATTTTTTTGGATAGAAATATAAATAAAGACAAATGTGATTGCCATTTTTTTCCATTAAAGGTGCAGGAATGGGAATGACATCACCTGTATCAATGATTAGCTATCCTACAGAGGAAGAGTCTCTCCAACCAAAAGTTAAGGTCATACTTCGAGTTCCAAACCAGTTTCAGGCTGATCCCCCACTTCCTACAGATGAAAGCATCCAAATTGAAGAGAGGGGAGCACTGACTATCTATGCAATGTAAGAAAATGACAATACATATAAAACTTGATGCATCAGACTTTAAAAATGCTCAATAATCAATGTATTTCTGTCCAACAATTGGTATAAGGTACAGCTTTCAAATATGAACTAAACTTGCCATTATGTAAGATATTCTATGCTGTTTTAAGCTGTTTTCATGTACAGGTAGTCCCCGGGTTACATACAAGATAGGGTCTGTAGGCTTGTTCTTAAGTTGAATTTGTATGCAAGTCGGAACTGTATATTTTATCATTGTAATCCCAGCCAGCACTTTTTTGGTCTCTGTGACAATTGGATTTTAAAAATGTTGGGTTGTCATAAGAACCAGGATTAATAATAAAGCTTCATTACAGACAGATTTGATAACTGTTACAGCTGATGATTTTAGCCTAGGACTAAAGTACAATAAATTACCAATATCCAGTGGTCCGTTTGTAACTAGGGGTCGTATGTAAGTCGAGTGTTCTTAAGTAGGGGACCGCCTCTATCTGCAAATGTTTTTGAACAGTATTTAGTATGCAGCTCCATCTTGCCCCCAATGGTGGCTATTTATCAGGGTTTGTACACCACTTAAGTTTTCTGGCACATTATGCGATGCAACTCTACTCTAGGCAGGGCCTGGCATAGAGTAAACAATTGGCGCAGTCATCTGTGCAACCTCCTGCCTGGATTTATCAGGAGGCCAGCGCCTCTATATATATCCTGCGTGCAAAGGGGTGGAGAGTCCATCTAAATATCTAAATAACCCCTGATCTAATGTATAAAGCTGAGTGTGTGTGTATGTATGTATGTATGTATGTTCGCTAAAGGAATCTCTACTGTTGCATTTACAATCTCCAAATTTAGCACAGTCGTGCCTGTTACTCAGGGAACCTTAAAGGAAACCTACCATTTAGAATGGCAGGGGTAAGCTGTATGTACCGAGCACCAGCTCAGGGTGAGCTGGTGCCAGTACTTACTTTCGTTAGTGTTATAAACCGCGGTATCGCGGTTTTAACACTTTTTAAACTTTAGAGCAGAAGGGGCTTCGGCGCTGCGCGCAACCTCTCCGCTATTTCCTATGTAGGCGCGCGCACGATCGTGCGCACGCAGCGCCAAAGCCTCTTCTGCTCTAAAGTTTAAAAAGTGTTAAAACCACGATACCGCGGTTTATAACACTAACGAAAGTAAGTACCCTGAGCTGGTGCTTGGTACTTACAGCTTACCCCTGCCATTCTAAATGGTAGGTTTCCTTTAAAGACTAGGTTTTGAGCCAAAATTTTCACTACGCACTTTGCAAAATCCACTTATTACCTACCATATACAGAAGCCATTGGCTGCTGCTGTGGCAGTTGGAAGCTGAGCTGTAATTGGTTGCTGTTCTGCTACAGGTCATTAATATGAGCTCTGAGCTTGGTTACTATAGGCAATGAGTATAAGACGCTTATGTATGAAGTAAGCTGGATAGGGATACAGAGATAGGGGGAGATTTATCAGAAATGTCTGTGCTAAAACTGACATTGGAAACCAATCAGAGATGAGCTGTAATTTTATAAACATCTGTGGGAAAATGAAACTTGAGCTGATTGGTTGCCATGGGCAATTGCCCATGGGACAATTCTGATATATCTCCCAAAAGACAAAGTGACAGTCAGTAACAGAGACAGTCACTGGAATGCGTGTGTCAGAGACAGAGACAGTCGCTGCAATGAGACTGTCAGAGACAGAGACAGTCGCTGGAATTAGTGTATCAGAGACATAGACAGTTGCTGAAATGAGAGTGACAGAGACAGTAGCTGAAATGAAAGTGTCAGAGAGAGACAGTCGCAGGAATGAGACTGACAAAACAGTCACTGGAATGAGATAGGCAGAGACAGACAGTTGCTGAAATGAGAGTGCCATAAAAGTTTATAAAAAAAAAGTGACGGTCAGTGACAGTCTGACACAGTATATAGATAAACAAACTATTTTTTTACCTATTCTATTTTGTTGCAGCTAAGAGCAGTTATTTACTGTTCCGGGCAACACCGCAACAGCTAATCTAATATATAAAGCTGAGTGTATGTATGTGTGTATGTATGTAAGTGTGTATGTATGTCCACTAAAGTAATCTGTACCATCGTGTTTACAATCAAATTTAGCATAGTCGCTGTCTGTGACTCAGGGAACGTCATAGACTAGGTTTTGAGCCGAAATTTTAAGCCTGTGCTTTCCAAAATCCACTTATTACCCACAATATACAGAAGCCATTGGCTGCTGCTATGACAGTTGGAAGCTGAGCTGTGATTGGTTGCTGTTCTGTCACAGGTCATTAATATGAGTTCTGAGCAGTGATTGGTTATTATAGGCAATTAATAGAAGACACTTATGTGTGAGGTAAGATGGATAGAGATACAGAGATAGGGTTTATCAGAAATTATGTAAAACTATTCCAGTTGCCCATGGAAACCAATTAGAGATCAGCTATAATTTTATAAACAAATCAAGTGAAGAAGACGGCACTCCGTTACTCCAACGGTGCTCAGGGTCAGGACATGCCAATATAATTCAAAGGAAATTGAAGTCCCGACACTCGTTGTCTTTAGATGCAGTTGAGTTTATTTAGCACATCGGAACAGCCACAACACAGTACCAGGTAGCTGCTACCTGTTACTGTGTTGTGGCTGTTCCGATGTGCTAAATAAATTCAACAGCATCTAAGGACAACGAGTGCTGGGACTTCTATTCCTTTGGATAATTTTATAAACAGCCATGGGAAAATGAAACTTGAGCTCTGCTTGCCATGGGCAACTAGAGCAGTTCTGCTCTCTGACACTTCTGATAAAGTGAATCAGAGAATGTGTTATTTTGTTATCCTGAGTACATTTAAGAAACTTGTCTTCGTGGGAATACCCCTTTAAGTAGAAGATTCTTGGTCCTGTACTGGTACGATATGAACATATGTTTTCGTATCCTACAAAGAATCTCATAGACTAGGTTTTGAGCTGAAATTTTCTTGCTTTCCTAAATACACCATCTACAGGAGCCGTTGACTGCCAGCTGCTGTGGCAGTTAGCAACCAATCAAAGCTCAATTTCTATTTTGCCACAGGTCATTAATATAAACCCTGAGTTTTAATTGGTTACTATAGGCAATGAGTTTAAGACAGCTTATATGTGAGGTTATATGGATAGACAGACAAAGGGAGAGAGACATGGCAAGAGAGATATAAATGTACAATATATAGTGTGTGTGTGTGTGTGTCACAAAAAGAATAAAAAATCAGCAACACCACCAAATCTAATGGATAATCTCAAGATTAATTTAATAGTTCAATTTGATAAGGCTAAAATTACATCTAAAATAAACTCTGGGTCTAAAACAGAAGGTATGTAAAATAATAGTTACCATTCTGTAGAACTACATTATAACTGCAAGTTTCTAGATTCAGTTCAAATTTATTTAACATTGTTTATGATGATTAAACTTTACACTTCACTTAAATAAAGGAAACTTCCAAATCATAATAAAAAGAGGACAATAATAGTTACAATGATGTAATACTAAAGCATTACTAAAAGTATTACTATTACTATTATTTTACATATCTTACATATTTTACATTTTTATGTATTTTATTATTTTTGTTTATCTTTACCTTGATACCAGATTTTGTCTACCACCCAATCCATATCTGGTATTGGTGAAGCTCTTCCTGTACATTCCTCCAGAGATAGATAGATAATATTTTTTGTTAACCCATTCCATTTTGTTATAGCTAATAGCAGGGGGGCTACATCGGGGCTACAGCTAGTATGTTATATAATCCCTTCGCAGATGCAGAATCACTAGAGAAGTGCACTGCAACCTAATTCTATATTCAGTTCAAATTTATGTAACATTGTTTATGTTAAATAAAAAGAACTGCATCATAGGATGATTAAAGAGGACCTGTCACTAAAGTAAGCAGCTCCTAGGGCTTGAACAAGCGCCGCAGTGTTAGAGTGATAGCGTTACCGGAAACCTCCGGTAATGCTATCTAACACTGCGGCAGGGTACAGTGTAATCATCGAGGAGCTGCCTCTTCCCCGGACCGCCCCGCTCGCTCCATAGGCCCAATCCGTCCCCTCATGAATACGTCGGACAGCTCTGAGAGCGGTCCGATGATTACATTGTACCCTACTGCAGTGTTAGATAGGAGGTTTCCGGTAACGCTATCCTTCTAACACTGCGGCGTTTGTTCAAGCACTAGGAGCTGCTTACCTTAGTAAGCAGCTCCTAGTGCCAAAATTTTGGGTGACAGTTCCTATTTAAGCTTTACACTTCACTGAAATAAAGCAACCTTCCAAATCATAAAAAAAGTTACAGAAAATGCATAATGCTTAGTGCATAATGCTTAGTAAAAACGTATGTAAAATAGACACCAACTTTTATGTACACCAGGAGCATTGCCTTCTTCCCATCCCACCCCCCCACCCCTGCATTACAAGACCAGCTCGGACACAGACACTTCTGGCAACTAAGGAGCGTGCAAAGACTTAGTCTACTAGCTACAGACAGATAGTCTTTATCCAGGGGATGGGGAGAAAGGCATATAGCAGAGCTGACTCTGTGTGTGTTATATTTGATTTAGCAGTGCTGAAAGTGCCACTGTGTTTTATATCCATCTCATGGATCTAATCCTCTCTGATCTGTCTCATCTCCCATTTTCTTTGTGTCAGATACTAGTAGAATGTTCAGATGCTAAATAAAAGTGCAGATCAATTTTGTTCCCTGATGATCTAAGCACATTGTCAGCACACAGCATCTGATAGCACAAAGGGATCATGAAGTGTCTGCTTAGATAGAACCTGCCCACACCCTGGAATTTTACAATGACCATCATGGGAGCTAAAATCGCAAACTGAGTAAAATTGTAAAGGTAAAAATTATCTTTATTATTTAAACATCACTAGTGGATTTAAATTTACAGAATTTCTTTCATGGACACACCCCTTTAACCCCTTCCCAACATTTGACGTAGTAATACTGCATGGCTGGAGGTGCGTTCCGTTCTCCTGAACGGAGCCGGCACCAGAGGTATGGGGTGCCAGCTGTATGTTTCCTACAATTAACCCCTTACATGCCATGGTCACGTGTCACCGCGGCGTGCAAGGGTCCAATGTGCCAAATCGCCCTCCACCCCCACCCTGCGGCGCTTACCACTCCTCCACTGGCTTCCCCGGGGCACTGGCAGACCCCGGGGATACGCGGCTTCTTCCGCTAATACAGTGTAATATATCTCTATTACTCTGTATTAGGTGAAGAAGAGCTTGAACAAGCAATCAGAGGATCGCTTGTTCAAGCCAACCTGTTAAAGTAGAAAAAAAGTTTTAAAAACAGTTGATATAAACATTTATTAATCAAAATAATAAATTAAATAAAGTTAAAGTCTCTATTCTCATATTCCTTGCATTTCTGCAAGGAAAAAGGAGGTCCTTAGACCCAATTTAAAACTTAACTTTTAATGTTCCTTATTGTTATGAACAGATTGTATTTTATATAATATTTATACAGAAGATTCGGTGCTAGCCTATATTAACGTGAGTTAAAATCGTGTCGTGGTGGGGGTGGGTACTGGATTCTGCTGTAATTAGGAGATAGGAATTTTGGATACTAGTCAGAGTAGATTTGTATATGCGCCCTGGTGTGTGTAGACCAGGTGGTATGGTATATGTATCCCTTCAAAAAAGGTAGCAAGTTCTTTTAAATGAAAGGCTCCTTGGAGACTCTCTTGTACTAGAATATGATCTGCTCTCTTATCATGTGGGTGATGAGGTCGCCGCTATTGCTAGGCTGCTCTAATAGATCGTAGTTCCTATAGATTCTCTCCTGATTTCATCACTAGTTGCAGTGTGTCGCTGCAGATCGGCACACTGCTAGGTAGTGTTTGTACCCCTACTTTCCACCACTTCTTTAAAAGTATAGGCGTTCATACAGCCCCCCCGACATGTTTCGCCATATCTATGGCGTCCTCAGGGGGTATCGGGGCTGAACTATCTAAAATTCCTATCTCCTAATTACAGCAGAATCCAGTACCCACCCCCACCACGACACGATTTTAACTCACGTTAATATAGGCTAGCACCGAATTTTTTGTATAAATATTATATAAAATACAATTTGTTCATAACAATAAGGAACATTAAAAGTTAAGTTTTAAATTGGGTCTAAGGACCTTCTTTTTCCTTGCAGAAATGCAAGGAATATGAGAATAGATGATGCATTTCAAAGCACAATTCAGTCGCATACTGTGAACATGACCATAAGGTCCAACATAAAGCAGGACATCGTATTAAAGGCTATCTGTGCCTCTACCAGCTCTCCCCCCCCCTCGTATGGCTAATTGAAGCCAATAGCAGGAGTAGATGGATGGTTTGTTCTAAGCAGCTCCCACAGCTCCAAAATACCCGAACCTCGAATAGAGGCCGGTGTAGACAGTGGAGTAAAAAAAACTGAAAAAAACAGGAGAAGGAAGCTATCGTGGGGCGCTAATAGGCCAAATCGTATCTACAATAGTGATAAATAGCTGGAAATAATCTGTATTGAAAATCTTTTATTATATAAAACAACAAACAGTGATAAAAATAAAAGTCTAGGTAACGTGTTTCGGTTATAAAAACCTTCTTCAGACCAAAATAGACAGATAATACAACGGGCAGATCACCTGTATGTAGATAAAAAAAGATACTTACAATAACTGAAATTACATTATATGAATAGTTTGAAAGCAAGGGAGAATAATGCAAAATGCTTATTCCTTACATCATATTGCATTATTCTCCCTTGCTTTCAAACTATTCATATAATGTAATTTCAGTTATTGGAAGTATTTTTTTTTTTTTATCTATCTACATACAGGTTATCTGTCGGTTGTATTATCTGTCTATTTTGGGCTGAAGAAGGTTTTTATAACCGAAACGCATTACCTAGACTTTTATTTTTATCACTGTTTGTTATTATATATAATAAAAGATTTTCAATACAGATTATTTCCAGCTATTTATCACTATTGTAGATACGATTTGGCCTATTAGCGCCCCACAATAGCTTCCTTCTCCTGTTTTTTCCTTTTTTTACTTCAAGGTACAGGAACGGCAGACAGAGGCGGGAACATAGCAATAGGTCAGGGCAGGCACCGGAGGAGCGTAGTCAGAAACAGAACCGGGGTCACAACGGAAAATCACAATAACAGCGCAGGGCATCAACCACAGCTTTCTCTAGGGTGCGAGGCGCAAAGATCTGGCAGGGTTTGCAGGAAGAGGCAGGCTTAGTAGAATTTGTGAAAATGACTAGCGCCAATTAATGGCGCGCTGGCCCTTTAAATTCAGAGAAGCCAGCACGCGCGGCCTAGGAGTCGGGGACGCGTGCACACGGCGGACGGGACCAAAACAGGAGCCGGGACGGATAAGCTGCGCGGGTGATGTGCAGGCAGGGGCAGATGAGCACAGGTAAGCGTGCGATATGGGCCGCGGGACCACCCCTGACAGGGATGTAATATTACCACTGTACAAGGCATTGGGTTGGCCTCACCTGGAATTTGCCATCCTGTTCTGGGTGGCAGTCCATAAAAAGGATGCCCTGGAGCTAGAGAGAGTGCATCAAAGAGCCACAAAATGATACGGGGTATGGAGGGTCTCAGTTATGTGGTAAACAATTAGGATTAAAACGAAAATATTTATTTTGGCTCAAAAAGAGGGAATTCATATAAATATATGACTGGCCCATATAAAAAATATGGTTAAAATTTGTCCCAGGTTAAAGCAAATCAAAAGACAAGGGGGCACTGTGTGCATCTGGAAAAAAACAAGATGCAACCACCAGAGGTTTTTACTGTAAGGAGGATTTTACTGTGATAACTGTAGAAATAGCAGAGAGTTTCAAGAAGGGTCTAGATGCCTTATTACATCTAAATTACATTGACGGTTATGTTATAATAAAAAGTTATTTCCCTTACATTCCTTCCTAATCCAATCTCTTTCCTTCCTCGGTTGAACTTGATGGACATATGTCTTTTATCAACCATATAAACTTTGTAGCTGTGTAACTTTGTGACCCTTTCTCTCTCGGTTTTAACCAACAGGCAGTTTGGAGGATTTGCTAAAGAAGCAGACTATGTATCACATGCAGCAAAACTTCGTTCTTGTCTTGGACCAGAAGCATCATACCATAAAGACTACTATATTTGCTGTGGCTATGACCCACCTATGAAACCTTATGGGAGGCGAAATGAAGTTTGGTTTGTGAAGAACACCTAAAATTGTAATATATTTGTTTGTGAAGTGGTGAATGAGTAAAAACTAGACTGGAACCAATAAATTTAAAAATAATTTCACAGAAACAACGCTTCATCTACTTTTTTAAATAATATTTTAACAAAATCATGTTGTAATCTAGAATATTTTAAATATTTAAAAGTCGTAAATATATTAATTAATTTTTAAAGTTTAATTTCATTTGAGTAAATTCATGATATAGCGGCTTATTTACTAAGGGTCCTGCGGCCGCATTTTCGTTGGTTTTGCGGACTTTTTGGCAAAGCGGGGGCGGGCCGTCAGACGATTGACAGATTTGGACTATGCCCAGGATTTAACATTTAAATTTGTGCTTACTTTTTCTTAAATAAAATATACCATTGGCATGGTAGTAATTTAAACTAAATATACTTACCTGTCGGCATCTTCTCCCAGATAAAGAACATGTCTACATTAGTCTTGACATGCCTGGGTCATGAATGAGAGTGAAAGCTGGTTTAGATTAGGGAATGTTATAGGCCTGCCTGATGAAGTGGATCAGTGCAGTTAGAGAGAGGTGAGTAGTGACCGCTGGGGAGAAGACGTAAGGAGATAGATTTTCTGATGCAGTTAGTGAAATGAATAGTTTGTAAATATAATCCTTTATACATAACATTAATTTGGATATCTGTTCTTTGGAGACATTTTGAAATTGACGATCAGTTCTTAGAGGCCATCAATATAATATTTCTTCTGATCCAACTTCCTGACCATTTAGCTGTACTGATGGTGCTGGACGCAGGAGGCTCTGTGCACTGTAAAGTGCACATACTGGTTCACCACAGCTTAGTTTATATACACCTTGATGAGTTCTGAGCTCTGCTGCACTCTGGTCATCAATGTCAAGAATCTTCTAAATTCCAGACAAATTCATCAAGAGAAATATTTTCAAACCCGCTAAAAGTATTTAGTAATACTTCTACATGCAATTTGTAACCTCCATCATTTTATTGGTGGAGGGCAATGCTGGACACAGGAGCAGATAAAAATAATATTTGTTTTTGTAATGAAACCTTTGTGTTCCTTTTTGTTGATTACCTTTTTTTAAAGTTGTGTTTTTAACTTGGTTAAGCAGCTGCCTAAAGATGGGCAAGCGATGGGGTGGCCGTAGGCTGCTATTTAGCAGTCATGCTCCTTTAAAGGGAACCTCATTTTGACTAAAGACAGATTGTAAAAGCCCATAACACCTGCAGTGCAAATATGCCTTTCTACTTTTTCTAAGCTTTTGCATTACAATATAGTTGTGTGTTATAACTTACTCTTGCACCCTGACGAAATCCTGGGGTAGTCACAGAGGCTGGGCTTTGGTTTTGATGCACTTCAAAAAACAACATGTGACTTGTCTGAGCTGCAGGCTGCCTCCATCTTTGTGCTCCTGTACAGCTCATCCCTCCCCCAGTGATGTCATCTCACCAGGCTGTGACCTCTGAGAAGGAGCAGGAGGTGGAGCTGTACAGGAGCACAAAGGTGGGGGCTAAGATTTGAGGAGTGAGTAACACAGACAAGGCACATGTTGTTTTTGAAAATGCATCCAAACCAAAGCCCAACCCCTTTGATTACCCCAGGATTTTGTCAGGGTGCAAGAGTAAGTTAAAACACACAATTATATTGTAATGCAAATGCTTAAAAAAGGCAGAAAGGCATATTTGCACTGCAGGTATAATAAGCTTCTGCAACCTGTAATGAGGTCCCTGGTGACAGGTTCCCTTTAATGTACCTGAACGCTTATTGAAATAGGGGAGGAATACGCTTTTTCTCAATTATTTGTTTATTAAAAAAAAACATCTACTGGTATTATGATTTGGTACCAGGCTAAAAGGCCTCTTTACCAGCTAACACTAAGGTCTGGTTGTATTAATGGCCATCACTAATGTGAAATTCACACATTTATGCAACAAATAACTATTTTATTTTAAAGAACCCAAAGGGTTCATTTAAAAATAAACAAATATTTTGAAATTCTTGTAGTCCAACGAATACAAGGAAGTAACACAAGAACATTGAAAAATTTTACCTTTTAATTAATTAGCAATGTGTGGAGGCTCCTGTAAATCATAAATAAGGTATGTACCATATTTTTCGGACTATTAGACGCTTCTTACTGTAGGACGTACCCCAGATTTAGGCTTCCAAAGAAAGGCAAAATATATTTTACACCAATTAAAATATCCCTGTTGGTCGCACTAAAGCACAGCGCACACAGACATAGATTTACACACTCAGCCCTGCATCATCCATCCACATACACACTCATCTCTGCATCATTCATCCACATACACACTCAGCTCTGCATCATTCATCCACATACACACTCATCTCTGCATCATCCATCCACATACACACACAGTCTGCATCATCCATCCACATACACACACAGCTCTACATCATCCATCCACATACACACACAGCTCTGCATCATCTATCCACATACACACTCAGCTCACCTATACACATACACACATACTTCCCCCATTCCTCTTCTTCTCACCCTGTCCCAGCGCAGCATGACAGTATGAGACCTGCGGTGATGTAAGAAGCATGTGATCAGTCACATGATTCTAACATCACCGCAGGTCCTGTACCAGTAGGACATCGGGGAGAGGTGAGAGCAGTCCGGAGGCTCCTCTCTGGGAGATTGGGTGAAGCTCTATATCAGGGCATCACCCAATCTCCATTACAGGGGTCAGAAGGGTCTGGCAATGCTGGATCCTCCTGACCTCCGGACTGTAAGACGCAGGGACTTTTTAGCAAGATTTTTTCATGCTAAAAAGTGCGTCTTATAGTCCAGAAAATACGGTATACACATTGGAGATTTCTTATGCCATTTTTTAAGCAAAAACTAGAAATGGATAGTAAGAATGAGAAGTACCGCTTTTACTACTTTCTGGCTTCAAAAACTGCTTCAGAAAGCCTGAATGTATCCATTAACCCTAAACATACTAACTAATAGGTCACAAACCCTAAACTGTAATCCTCTTGCAAAATGAAGACAAAGACGTATGCTATATGACCCAAAAATATACAAATTTATTAGTATTATAATACACCACAACAAAAACAGACAACAGTAAAAACATCTAATAGTGTATACAAAGCACACAAATCCAACCAAGAAAAGCGACCAAGCATATGATAGTGCTGGTCACTCTGCAAACCACCAGCTTCCCCTACCTACAGAGAGACCCCTCCTCTCCGAAAAAAATGTGAAGATATATGCAAAGCACCGTGCTCATCCACAAACCAATTGCTTGGGCAATATACTCGATTAGCCCCATATATTTCCCAAGCATTTACCTTTCTATCGGGCTCTGATATTTATGTGCCGGCCGCCCGGATACTTTTACATTACCGGCATACATAGTAAAACGGAGTTACATTGCATGCATTAGCACAGACGTTTTTCCGTGCGGTGTGGTGCAGGCGCAAATACTTGCACTCGTTCAGGATTGTATGTGCATGATAGTTTCAAGGTAGGAATTCATTAGGCGACACGCATGCAACTTCCGCCGGAAGTCAGATGACCCGATCCAGCTGACACATGAGGGACGCTTCCCTATATAATGGACATTTCACAACAGTAACAGCACCCCTGAGGAAGCTAGGTTGCTAGCGATAAGCGTGGGGTCTTCACCCCCGCTCCCCCCACTGCCTCCTACTGCATGATTTTTCACCATTAAATGTAAACCTGCGTTTTTTCCATGCTCTTTCCATCTTACCCAGTAGAATTACTGGGACTGACTTCCCAATCAAATACACATACATATTCATGTAACTGCTTTTTGGTTTGTGGGTGAGCACGTTGCTTTGCATATATCTTCACATTTTTTTGGAGAGGAGGGGTCTCTGTAGGTAGGGGGAGCTGGTGGTTTGCAGGGTGACCAGCACTATCATATGATTGGTCGCTTTGCTTGGTTGGATTTGTGTGCTTTGTACACACTTTTAGATGTTTTTACCATTGTCTGTTTTTGTTGTGGTGTATTATAATACTAATAAATTTGTATATTTTTTGGTCATATAGCATACGTCTTTGTCTTCATTTTGCTTAGAAGTTCTTGGTATAGCTTTGACCACCATTCATTTGACTCTATTTGAGTAGTGCTAGTCCCATTTTTTCAGTATCATAATAATCCTCTTGCAAATTACACTAACTGTAACCAACTAACCCTACCCCACTAATCTTCAGCCACTAACTCTATACCATTAACATATGCAATGCACTCATAACATATCTACATATACACTTAAATGTGTCTCTAAGTACTAAAGAATATACAGATTATAATTTTACTTTGATAAAGTGTCTTCTTCTGTTGCTTTGAAGCATGAAATGTAAGTGTTGTGTGCAGTGAAAGCGATTGTGCCTGAACCAACTCATCATGTGACTGCATTGTCCTCAAGCAATCAAGTGATTGTAGTTGCAGCACATAGTTCAGCCCAATACAGGCTCCAAGAGGACCTGTAACCCCAAAAATTACCCCCACCAAATGTACCCGCCCATAATCCTCCCCCCAGCCCCTATCTCCCCAACCAGATTTTGAAAAAATGTATTTGTGGTAAGTTGATTTAAACCGATCCGACGCCTTACTAAATAAGAGGTCGGATTCTCGTATCTTGTGAGCTTGTAGACGGCGTTATTCATAAGGGGGCCAGCCGACACACCCCCAGCATGCCCCTGTCAGCGGGGACCTGTAGGAGAAGTCGGCAGCATCGCATACATTGCATAATCGCTGCCGTCTCTCCGCGACGCCAAGCTTACCCACAGCACTGGAGAGATGGCAGCAATTATGCAATGCAGCCGGCTTCTCCTACAGGTCCCCGCTAACAAAGGCGTGCTGGGGGTGTGTCGGCCGGCCCCCTTATGAATAATGCCGACTGCACGAAGATGTCATTGCTGGACGGACTGCATCAGCGGAGCTGCGGGTAGCGTCGGAAAGGTGAGTACATTGTTTTGGTTTTTTAATGGCCCTAGTCCCACCAGCTATCACCGTCTCCAACCTCCCGGACCACGGCTGTCACAGGTATATATATTTCTGTACGCTAGGCAGATTTGACTGCCACGGCCCAGGCCCCTGTCCACTATCTGTGTTCCAGCTTCACATGGTTCAAAACTGGCTGCAGAAAAAACATAGATGTTTTGGTGAAAGTTGCAGCAGATTTCTCTATGTGCTATTTCCCATATGCTACTGGATGTGTGCTCTTTGGCCAGTTTTTCATGTGACATTTGACTTACACTTACAGTCATGGCCAAAAGTTTTGAGAATGATACAAATGTTAATTTTTACAAAGCCTACTGCATCAGGTTTTATAATGGCAATTTGCATACACTCCAGAATGTTATAAAGAGTGATGAGCTTAACAGCAATTAATTGCAAAGTCAATATTTGCCTAGAAAATTAACTTTTTCCCCCAAAACACATTTCAACTTCATTGCAGCCCTGCCTTAAAAGGAGCAGCTAACATCGTTTCAGTGATCGCTCCATTAACACAGGTGTGGATGTTGAGGAGGACAGGGCTGGAGATAAATATGTCATGATTAAGTAAGAATCACACCACTGGACACTTTAAAAGGAGTCTGGTGCTTGGCATCATTGTTTCTCTACTGTTAACCATGGTTATCTTTGAAGAAACACGTGCAGTCATCATTGCACTGCACAATACTGGCCTAACAGGGAAGAGTACCTCAGTTAACAATCTATAACATCATCAAGAAATTCATTTTTCCATTGTTGCCAAAAAAGGCTCCAGGGCGCCCAAGAAGGACCAGCAAGAGCCAGGACCATCTCTTAAAAGTGTTTCAGCTTCTGGATCGGGCTACCAGCAGTGCAGAGCTTGCTCAGGAATGGCAGCAGGCAGCTGTGAGTGCATCTGCACGCACTGTGAGGCGGAGACTCTTGGAGCAAGGCCTGGTGTCAAGAAAGGCAGCAAAGAAGCCACTTCTCTCCAGAAAAACATCAGGGACAGACTGATATTCTGCAAAAGGTACAGGGAGTGGACTGCTGAGGACTGGGGTAAAGTCATTTTCTCTGATGAATCCTCTTTCTGATTGTTTGGAACATCTGGAAAACAGCTTGTTCGGAGAAGACAAGGTGAGCGATACCACCAGTCTTGTCTCATGCCAACTGTAAAGCATCCTGCAACCATTCATGTGTGGGGTTGCTTCTCAACCAAGGGAATCGGCTCTCTCACAGTCTTGCCTAAAAACACATCCATGAATAAAGAATAGGACCAGAATGTCCTCCAAGAGCAACTTCTCCCAACCGTCCAAGAGCAGTTTGGTGATGAACAATGCCTTTTCCAGCATGATGGAGCACCTTGCCATAAAGCAAAGGTGATAACTAAATGGCTCAGGGAACAAAACATAGAGATTTTGGGTTCATGGCCTGGAAACTCCCCAGATCATAATCCCATTGAGAACTTGTGGTCAATCATCAAGAGACGGGTGGTCAAACAAAAACCAACAAATTGTGACAAAATGCAAGCATTGATTGTACAAGAATGGACGGCTATCAGTCAGGATTTGGTCCAGAAGTTGATTGAGAGCTGCCAGGGAGAATTGCAGAGGTCCTGAAGAAGAAGGGTCAACACTGCAAATATTTACTTGCTGCATTAACTCATAATAACTGTCAATAAAAGCTTTTGTTACTCATAATATGATTGCACTTCTATTTCTGTGTGTGATAAAAACATCAGACAAACCAGAGGGCAACAGATCATGTAAAAATATAATATTTGTGTCATTCTCAAAACTTTTTGCCATGATTGTACATTCCATTTACAATGTTTTAACATTGCAATATTAACGGATTGCAAACGTAAATGAATGTGACCTTTATCAGTTTATGGTTATGTGATCTAGTGATAGCGTAACTTTCATTATCATTATTGAGAATGATTATTGCTTAGAAATTATTGATTTCCAGAGTTAAACTACAGAACAGATTATTACACAATACTCTCTTGTATATGCTTTTATTACAGTTTTAGGATAAATAATTTAACACATTACATATATCTATTTACAGATGCATAAAAGAGATTTAATACTTATGAATGCAGAGAATACAATTGTTTACAGTGGAGTCTAATATAACATTAGCTTTAGTGTGTGCTATATACTGTATCTGTATCTAAGCTCTTAATAATCTTAATAAAAAAATAGGTTTTGCCTTTAATCTGTACTGGATATCTATTACACCTCAAAATATGTTTACAATTAGGGATGTGTTACATGCTACACAAGGATACAACTAAAATTATTGTTTACACAGAATCAAAACATTGTATTATTAAAGAGGACCCCTCGATCTGTCCCCTCATGAATACACTGCACCGCAGTAAACTAGGTCCAGCAGTGTCTGCTAGATTTATTGGAGGGTTCCTATAAAGTTAGCAGTTTATCACTGCTAAAAATGGGGTAGCAATAGGAGCTAAGCAGCTCCTAGAGCGTTTTTTTAGGGTGAGAGGCCCTTTTTAAGGGATAGTCTTGATAGTTTTGAACTGTCTTAAAGGAAATTTGCATTGCAAGTTTCCAGCATGTTGGAATAATCCATATGCACAAGGGTTTATTATTTTGAATGAAAACAGCTATTTAAGAATTGTAAACTACAGTATATAACTAATGCCATTCAAATGTGGAACATCCACTTTATGCATAATCATTTGTTGTACATAAATGAGTACAAATTATATTGGAAAAACTAAAACTACAAAAATAACACATAATATCAATACATATATTTATCCACGTTTAGATGTCTTCTAGTATAAACATGTAACTCTCCTCTAAAGGGGTTTCTCAGGCTAACATAAAATAATTCATAACATATTTATATAATAGGTTCCCCACAAAACAGCTGTTTTCCACTTCTAATAAACGTAGTATAAAGCAGTAAGAACACAGCTCCTTTCTCTTTGTAGTGGTTAGATCAGTTTACTGCAGTACAGCTACTATTTTTGAATGGGCTCTCACAAAAAGTGTGGCATAAAAGTAATAAAATAGCAACATTCAAATGTAATGAATTTTTTATAAAGTTTTGTCAAAAAATTCACATGTAGCACAAAGTTGTAGTTCTATTTCAATTTTATCTCCAGTGGTCACAATGTAAGTTAACATTTTCCCATATTAAATTACAGATAATACATACAAATTCCAATTTAAGTGTACATTTTAAATATGGGGTAAGTATTTTTAAAATTGAAAAATCAAATGCAATTGGTGAAATCGAAGTGTGCATTATGTTTATTATAGGATGCATACTATTCTTGCTGATGAAATTCCACTCATTTATTATTTTTATAAATTAAATTATAAATATCAACAATGTTCATTTTAAAAGAACAATAAATACTGATAGGGGTATTACTAAAAATGTATTACGGTTAAATATTTTAATATTTGGAAGCCACAAAAGAGTATGTAGGTTATAGCTGGTTGATGAAGGATTGACTGAAACTTTACATAACATGTTTTTATGACTTACAATTTTAAGATTAAAGGGAACCTGTCACCACATTATTCACAAATACAGCTAGTGGTAGGTTCCCATAGAACCCTAGTAACTAACTGACACCCTTCTTTTAGCTAAACATTGTTCCCCACAGATTCCCATATATTCAATTTTATAATTTTACCTGGTCTCCAAGCATGTCTATAGCAAATCAAGGTGGGCATGTACTTCTTTGGCTAAATCCAGCAGCTATACTTCCCTATGTTTGCATGCAGCGGTAAAGTCATGTGACCAGGGTGACATCATTGCAGGTCATTTAGCCTTCTAACATTAGAAAACTGTACACCAAGCATATATCTCATGAAATCAAAGCAAATCATAATACATTAATTCACAGCAGCCTGCATTGAGAGGAGTTTGCTAATGTTAAGAGGCTAAAGGACCTGTGACGATGTCACCCTAATCACATGACATTAAGCCACACACCTCCATTCACTCTAAAGATGCATAGATACTAAGCAAGTTTATAACTCTGATTTTTTGGGAATGTGAAGGAAACAATTTTTAGCTAAAAGAAGGGGGTCAGATAGTTACCAGGGCTCTACAGGAACGTGCCAATAGCAGCTTTTAAATAACATTTTTGTAAGGTACATGGTTTTGTGATTAGCTGAGTAAAATTGTATATCAAAATGCCCAGAAGCATTATCCTCCAATGCTCATAAACATAAGATAGGTATCCCAACTCCAGCTTTTATTGTTGTGTCAGTTATAGTAATAGAACAATAAAAAAATACTGAAGCTAATGTATAAAATTATGGAAATCAGCAGGGCCTAAAAAAATCTGGTGATGTTAATGAGGCTTATGGGACTTCTATTTCATATGTGATTGTAGAATGATATGTGACAGATCCTCCCAATGTTGCACCCCAGTATTCTGGTCAGTATTTGAGCAGGAGTAAATACAATGGACAAATCATATCAAAAGATTTGTATACCTTTTGTTAATTTATTTCTGATATTTACTGACCAAAACTGACTGCAGTAATGTAGTGTAGTGAGAAACTGGCCTATGAATTATTTCAGCGGGGTATGACAACAATATAATGTTTATGAGCACTGTGACACTGAGAAATAATATAGTTATTATTATTATTGGGGTTGTGCCACCATAGACACTTAGCAATGTCCATAGGGACCACTAGAACCTCCATTTCTTGGGTGAACAGGGAACTGAGTTCCCTGATACCAAATTAAGTGCTTTTATTCTTATTATTAATAAAATTTTTAAAATCTTAAAGGACATTTACCACCAGGATCAATGATTGTAAACCAAGCACACAGTCATACTGGTGTGTAATCCTTTCGGCAGGATCCGCTCTTCATTAAGCTTCCTATGCCCTTGTTTTAAAGAAAAATAGGCTTTAAACTTTATTGCAAATGAGCCTGAGGGGCTCAAGGCTCCATTAACACCTATGGAGCCTGGCCCCTCAGGCTCATTTGCATAAGAGGCTAAAAGAGTAGCAGGTCCTGCCAGAAGAGGCACGCACAAGTATGTCTGTGTGCTTGGTTTACAATCCCTTATCCTTTTGGTAGATGTCCTTTAATCTAGACTCTGCCACTGAGAGGGTATTAATGTTTTATAATATTTTACTAAGATGGCCAATGATGTGTTCCTCTGTAAACCCAAAAAACTGCACTCCAAACACTATAAAGAAATATATAAGTTATTTTCTTCAACTCACAACCTAGTAATGGAAAGGAAATTCAGTGGAAAAAATCTGTAGCAAATCAGGTGATTTTCTTTTGTCATATGCACAATCTCAGATTATTTGAAAAGGCTCTCCATAAAAAAGGAACAGTGCTTTTCCATATTCTCTTGGGACCTATTGTTATGCTGTATGATTTCATCTCTCTGGGAAAATTGAGAAACCTCTGTAGTGCAGATTCCAAGGGCAAGTCCAGTGCAATAGAGCATTACATTTGGCTCAAGTCATGGGTCCGATATTGCATATATGAGTTGGGGCGCTGTTGAGGACGAGGTATAGAGAACTCCTTTGCAGGTTCCATATCCTGTGAATGAAAAATAGAAACTCTTTATACAAGGTTTATAATACTATTTTGCTGTCCAATAGCAGTTAATGTCTAAATTGTTTTAAAAAAAATTGAATGACTAAAATTTTTATATATTTGTCATTGGTACAAAATAGCGACCTTTATAATGTGTTCTGCCTTCATTGACATTTTATTTGGAGACGTTGAAGAAAGAAGAGGAAAAAAACTAAAAAAAAATTTATTTTTACCTAAAAGCCTCCCCTGAAATATTTCCAATCTTTTCGACCTACTTTTGCAGGATTTCCTTATTCAAGTTTATAGTGCTAAATTGCAATACTAGACACAGCCATACTGCAACCATAAATGTAGGCCTTTAATCCTCCATAAAACCCCAAAGCTGGTTTTATAAATGCAGACTTCTATTTTGTGCCAAAATATGGGTAAGTAACATATACTTAGTTTAAATTTGACACAATACAATAAAAACCGAAGCAATATAGTTTTTGCTAACAAGTTTAATCTGATTAGAAACATAGCAGTGTTAATTATATAGTTGGGTTTACTCCTGAGTCATTTATTGACAGCACATTGCAAAACCTTTATTACTAAGGGTGGATTCTATCATAAACTGTCAAAATTTAGGCACTAAAAGTATGCAAATAGACTGACTTAATGACAGAAACAGCATATAATTTGGGTGTTGTTTGGTAGACAATCACAGTAAACATGTTATATCATAGATATATGTATACTTATATTAATAAGCATGGGAAATGTTCATATTTATACCATCTTACTTTAAAGATTTGGGAACATTGTTGACTTGCAAGATAACTATATCCTGAAACGATTTTATTTTCAGTATTTGTAATTTTAACTATAAATATGGTTAAAATATTCCAAAAATACCAAAGTATATAATGTTATGCTCAGAAATCCGAAAACTATGATGTGTCAATGGTCTTTGAATATTATTGTCATTTTAGCCACCTTATTCCCATACGATAGCCCATGAGATGATTTTTACCCCTACAGGGTGTCCGCCAGTTTTGGCCTTAAAGGGGTTATGCCATGAAACAATTGACTACAAAAAGCTGTCAAAGAAGTTAAAATATTTCAAAAATCTATTTGTAATGGTTACCTGGAATTAAAGATACCTTTCTATTTGTTATTATGATGCTTGTTCAGCCTCTATTCTGCTCCACACAGAAGCAGATGTGGGAGGAGCCAGGCACATGCACAGCACTGACAGCAGCAGTTATTCCACACCTCAGTGCTACAGAGCGCTCAGCCTTCAGAGTCTCCTTCCACCTGCTGTGCTCAAATAGTCCCTGTTTTACTGATCCAATAGAAGTCCAATAGAAATGTGTCATACGCCCCATGTTAAAAGTGCACCAAAAAAAGTTGGTGCAGTCTGTCAAAGTAGTGCAGGGGGCACCATATTCATGAAGAACGTGCACCAGAAATCCTGAATCTGGCGCCCCCTGCACACTACACAGGACACTGCACACAGTACACATGTACTATGTATTCTCACAGCATCATGGTCGGTCAGGCTGACATGCATGGATGCATAGATAAATAGCTGAGAGCTTCTCACATGTTACTGATCTTTAGCTACTTCCCTGCTAGTCAGGGACAGGGGCCCCTTTGCAGGACAGCAGTGTAGTATGGAGGGGCAGTGCATGGTGGAGAGTACAGGAGGAGGACTGCAGGACAGCAGTGTAGTATGGAGGGGCAGTGAATGGTGGAGAGTACAGGAGGAGGACTGCAGGACAGCAGGGTAGCATGGAGGGACAGTGGATGGTAGAGAGTACAGGAGGAAGACTGCATCAGGAGAGGTCAGAGCTCAGCCTGTTACTTGTGTGATCTCTGCAGCCTCCTGTGTGACCTGACTAATGGTGGAGGGAGGAGAGGGCTGCTACATTGGTATGATCCATGTTATGGGGGACTCCTCTGTGCAGCAGATGCCATGTATGTCTGCAGTTACCTTGTATCTGCTGCTGGAAGCAACTGTGGAGCAGTGGAAATCACCTCATTCACTGGTGTAGACGGCTGAGCTCTCTCCCCCCTCTCTCACTTCCTATTGGCTGCAGTGTGTCAGCTGATTTCTCAGTGTGAAGAGGAGCTGTGAGCCCGTGGAGTTATCTGTAGAGCAGCTGGTGGAATGTTTGTGCGCAGACTCGGCCAGATCAGCTGTTGCTCAGGACGGGACACAGCTACCACTAGAGGGCGCCAGCAACCAGGACAAAGGGAGTTATCTCAGTAAGCCTGCAGATTTTGTAATAAGTGTAAATGGTGAAAGTACTTGTCACAATGCATTGGACCCAATTACAGCCATTTGCTATGGTGACACAACCCCTTTAAGGACAAGTCAAGTTTTTAAAATAATAGCTTTTTTTTTGTTTATGTCCCTGGTTTAGACTAAATTCTATTGGGTCACTTTCTCTGAATGGGAAATATAGTTATTTTAATATTTAATTTTTCACCATTCTGTATAAATTGTGTCTTACTTTTATTCTAGGTCAGTATGATTATGATGATACATAGTTTTTATTGGGTTTTCTCTTATGTTAATGTTATACAATTTAAAAAAAACCCTTTCTTGAGAAGATAATTGATCTTTCATTTCCATCTTCTAAACCTTATACATTTTTCCATTGAAGGAGTTGATTCAGGGCTTATAATTTGCAGATTGGATTGTAGTTTTTACTGGTACCATTTTGGGTTTTGTGCTAACTTTTAACCATTTTATATATATTTTCATATTATTATTGGATTTTTATTACTGCATTAATACAACATGATTAATAATATATTAGATGTATGTTCCCTTAGCCTTAGCACTTGCTTGCAATCTCCATCAGATCCATAGAGATAAATGGAGCAGATCAGACATGCACGTCCGTCTCGTCAACTCATCTCGGGGAGCGACGAAGGATCCAGCGTAGACCCCGAGGAGACATCATTGAGACCCCCACCCCAAAAACTGAAATTTTCCTTATGTCCCAAAAACAGTTTTCTGGCCATGATTATCATAGAAGTGTTGTTCTATTGGTTCTTACATGGACCCTGCTTGGTAATATTGATACACTTAATATAATATTTTTATAAAAATAATTTTTGTAAAAACATTTCAAGAAGCAATATAAATTAAGGGATATTATCTAAGCTTCAATACTTACCCTCATTGCTAAAGTTGCATCAAACCGGGGAATAGAAGATGGTGAGCTCCTTCCAGAATCTTGTACTGTGAAGAGAAAAAAATCTTTGTCAGCAGCTAGGTAGTACAGTTCTCTAGATTTAGCTAACTCATCAGTATTTCCTAATGATGTGACCGCAAGGGAAGAGGGGGAATTGCCTACCCACAGCAATATGGAGGCATCCATGTCAGCATTTATTGTGCCAGTTAACTACAGGTGTACTCTGTATAATACACATGCCCCCTCTACCGACAGCCTTAACCTTTTGGCAAACTGGTAATTACCATGTGCATTCCTCAGAGGTAAAAAAATTATTACCCAGGAAACAAATTTTGACTATAAATTCAGCATAAGTAGGAAACTTGCCAAGTGTTACTTGGTAAAACTTACCCTGTTACTTTTTTGCTTTCACTAAATATGGCTGCAGGAAGTGGTCTGTAAGTCATAGAGCACTTCCTTGTCATATTTTTATACACCGTCCCTTCCAAATGTTTGATTTACCGTTATCACCTGTTAATGTAGATTTTTAACAGCTGCTTGTAAAATGTACATTGGGATTGGTTGGGATTAACATTCCTCATATTTGTAGTCATTATAATTAAAACTGCTCCTTAAGTCATAAAGTAGTCATCTTGAAAACAAGAGAGCCATATGTTCATAACCACTCCTAGTTCACTGATAATTCCTTTATAATAGGCTTGTTCTTAACTCACTTAACTTTAAGATATAAAGTATATATGATTGTGCAATTTACTGTAGGAAACAAGGACTTGCTTATTGCTTACTTTAATTAACAGTGAAAATAGAGAGGCTTTATTATTCAACCTTACACTGTGATTTTCATGAAACTAATAAAATGTATTTCCAGACAAGTAATAAGTTAACCCTCACCATACAGCAGGAACCAACGTGTAATGTACTAATCACACCTCAGTAAGGGGTTAAACTGACTGCACCAGTTTTCTGTCTGACTGCACTAGAAAGAACATGCAATCTGCCTGCACATGCATTTATAAAGTGTCTGCACCAGTTTTGTGACAAGACAGAAAAAATGGACACCAAAGGGGAGTCTTGGTGCCTAGTCAGAGTTATAATTGAAGACCATGCGCCAGTATTCACTAGTGTGATGCACCCTGCAGATTCGTGAGACAAACTGCACTAAGGCAGTCTGCCTGACTTTAGATAAATGTGGGCCATCATGTTATTTAGGTTCCACGATATAGGCAAAACATTTTTATTACAAAAAAACAAAGTCAGATTTTGTTCTTTTAATAAATATAGTGCATAGAAAGAGTTAATAAAAGGTCACCAGTAGGGCATATGAATCACAAAGGTCCCCAGCAGGGCATATGAGTCAGAAATCGTGCTTTAATAGCACGATATAAAAGTTATAGCATGTTTAAAAATGGTCTAGGCATTAACGTGTAAAACATGTGCAAAGATAAGGGGTTAATATAGAATGTTGATTTAGGGATCATTCTGATCCCTACCAGGAGAAAGGAAGAATTTTAATTTTTAATTCATGGCAATTTGCCATAAAAGAAACAAGTGTCTGTTTTGCCACACTCTGGATAACCTTGGATATTTGTTAAAAAGACCTTTTATAATTAAACAACTCAACAAGTATCTAATGGCTCTATCACATAGAAGTCTATGGGTCCACAAAACACTGTTGACAGGCCTGTTTTTTTACTAATGAAGCAGAGAAAACAGGTGCTATGTTTTCAAAAGTATGGCCAAAAGTTTTGAGAATGATTCAAATGTTAATTTTTTCAAAGTCTACTGCATCAGGTTTTATAATGGCAATTTCCATATACTCCAGAATGTTATAAAGAGTGATCAGCTTAACAGCAATTAATTGCAAAGTCAATATTTGCCTAGAAAATTAACTTTTCCCCCAAAACACATTTCAACTTCATTGCAGGCCTGCAGCTGACATTGTTTCAGTGATTGCCCCATTAACACAGGTGTGGGTGTTAATCATGACAGATTGATCTCAAGCCCTCTCCTCATCAAGTAAGAATCACATCACTGGACACTTTAAAAGGAGGCTGGCAGTCATCATTGCACTGCACAAAACTGGCCGAACAGGGAAGAGTATCTCAGCTAGAAAGATTGCCCCTCAGTCAACAATCTATCGCATCATCAACCAAGTGTTACTTGGTAAAACTTACCCTGTTACTTTTTTGCTTTCACTAAATATGGCTGCAGGAAGTGGTCTGTAAGTCATAGAGCACTTCCTTGTCATATTTTTATACACCGTCCCTTCCAAATGTTTGATTTACCGTTATCACCTGTTAATGCAGATTTTTAACAGCTGCTTGTAAAATGTACATTGGGATTGGTTGGGATTAACATTCCTCATATTTGTAGTCATTATAATTAAAACTGCTCCTTAAGTCATAAAGTAGTCATCTTGAAAACAAGAGATCCATATGTTCATAACCACTCCTAGTTCACTGATAATTCCTTTATAATAGGCTTGTTCTTAACTCACTTAACTTTAAGATATAAAGTATATATGATTGTGCAATTTACTGTAGGAAACAAGGACTTGCTTATTGCTTACTTTAATTGACAGTGAAAATAGAGAGGCTTTATTATTCTACCTTACACTGTGAATCTCATGAAACTAATAAAATGTATTTCCAGACAAGTAATAAGTTAACCCTCACCATACAGCAGGAACCAACGTGTAATGTACTAATCACACCTCAGTAAGGGGTTAAACTGACTGCACCAGTTTTCTGTCTGACTGCACTAGAAAGAACATGCAATCTGCTTGCACATGCATTTATAAAGTGTCTGCACCAGTTTTGTGACAAGACAGAAAAAATGGACACCAAAGGGGAGTCTTGGTGCCTAGTCAGAGTTTGTGACCCATTTAATACAGCGACTCTATAAAATTGTGTGTTTCACACTTCCCAAGCAGTGCAGGGTGCGCCAGATAATTGAAGACCATGCGCCAGTACTCACTAGTGTGATGCACCCTGCAGATTCTTGAGGCAAACTGCACTAAGGCAGTCTGCCTGACTTTAGATAAATGTGGGCCATCATGTTATTTAGGTTCCATGATATAGGCAAAACATTTTTATTACAAAAAAAACAAAGTCAGATTTTGTTCTTTTAATAAATATAGTGCATAGAAAGAGTTAATAAAAGGTCACCAGTAGGGCATATGAATCACAAAGGTCCCCAGCAGGGCATATGAGTCAGAAATCGTGCTTTAATAGCACGATATAAAAGTTATAGCATGTTTAAAAATGGTCTAGGCATTAACGTGTAAAACATGTGCAAAGATAAGGGGTTAATATAGAATGTTGATTTAGGGATCATTCTGATCCCTACCAGGAGAAAGGAAGAATTTTAATTTTTTTAATTCATGGCAATTTGCCATAAAAGAAACAAGTGTCTGTTTTGCCACACTCTGGATAACCTTGGATATTTGTTAAAAAGACCTTTTATAATTAAACAACTCAACAAGTATCTAATGGCTCTATCACATAGAAGTCTATGGGTCCACAAAACACTGATGACAGGCCTGTTTTTTTTACTAATGAAGCAGAGAAAACAGGTGCTATGTTTTCAAAAGTATGGCCAAAAGTTTTGAGAATGAATCAAATGTTAATTTTTACAAAGTCTACTGCATCAGGTTTTATAATGGCAATTTGCATATACTCCAGAATGTTATAAAGAGTGATCAGCTTAACAGCAATTAATTGCTAAGTCAATATTTGCCTAGAAAATTAACTTTTCCCCCAAAACATATTTCAACTTCATTGCAGATCTGCCTTAAAAGGAGCAGCTGACATGGTTTCAGTGATTGCCCCAATAACACAGGTGTGGGTGTTAATCATGACAGATTGATCTCAAGCCCTCTCCTCATCAAGTAAGAATCACACCACTGGACACTTTAAAAGGAGGCTGGCAGTCATCATTGCACTGCACAAAACTGGCCGAACAGGGAAGAGTATCGCAGCTAGAAAGATTGCCCCTCAGTCAACAATCTATCGCATCATCAAGGAATTCAAGGAGAGAGGTTCCATTGTTGCCAAAAAGGTTCCAGGCTGCCCAAGAAGGACCAACAAGCACCAGGACCGTCTCTTAAAAGTGTTTCAGCTTCGGGGTCGGGCTACCAGCAGTGCAGAGCTTGCTCAGAAATGGCAGCAGGCAGGTGAGCAGCAAAGAAGCCACTTCTCTCCAGAAAATACATCAGGGACAGACTAATATTCTGCACAAGGGTATCGGCTCTCTCAAAGTCTTGCCTAAAAACACATCCATGAATATAGAATGGTACCAGAATGTTCTCCAAGAGCAACTTCTCCCAACCGTCCAAGAGCAGTTTGGTGATCAACAATGCCTTTTCCAGGATGATGGAACACCTTGCCATAAAGCAAAGCTGATAACTAAATGGCTCAGGGAACAAAACATAGAGATTTTGGGTCCATGGCCTGGGAACTCCCCAGATCTTAATCCCATTGAGAACTTGTGGTCAATCATCAAGAGACGGTTGGTCAAACAAAAACCAACAAATTGTGACAAAATGCACGCAGTGATTGTGCAAGAATGGACTGTTATCAGTCAGGATTTGGTCCAGAAGTTGATTGAGAGCTGCCAGGGAGAATTGCAGAGGTCCTGAAGAAGAAGGGTCAACACTGCAAATATTGACTTGCTGCATTAACTCATTCTAACTGTCAGTAAAAGATTTTGTTACTCATAATATGATTGTATTTCTGTACGTGATAAAAAACATCTGACATACACGTATAAAAACCAGAGGGCAACAGATCATGTGAAAATATAATATTTGTGTCATTCTCAAAACTTTTGGCCATGACTGTATATATTTCCTCATCTGCAAATAGTAAGGTATATTTTTTATATACATGTTTCGGAAATCAGATCAGAGAGAGGAACAAAGATTTATATGTACCTATTTATAACACATAACTCAGGAATAGACACACCTGCACATTTTTAATGTTACGCCTGCCTTTTAAATATCTATTGTCAAAAACAAGTTGCCCTGTCATGGGTTTGTTCCAGTTAGTAGTGAGTCATGAAAGATGTGATCTTTTTATTAACCCTGAAATCCAAACAATGTCTACCTTTACCAATATTAAGCATTTCCCCTTTAACATTCTTATAACACAGATAGAAAAATAATTAATTACTAACTAAAACACATACATATACCGGTAGTTATTTTAAGTTGCTGCAGAGTAACCTGTTCCTCCTTTATCAAAGACTTTACATCTTTTACAGCACAAAAAACATGAAAGGGGTTGCCCACTTCCAGAAAAAAACTTGATATTATTTCAGTAATTTATACAAGTTTCCAATATACTGTATTTTCTGTATACATTCCTTGCAGCTTTGGGTGTCACTGAAACTGAATGTGATGTGATTAACCGGTTCACGCTCTGGGTCCAATATATCGGACGCTGAGCGCAGTGATAGAGCACTCAGTGTCCGAGATATCGAATGCGAGTGCTTGCTGAATCTGTGACGTCACCCTGTTTCGCCACAGGGTGACGACTGTATGGGGTGGGTGGGAATCGCAAGGCGACACCCACCTGCCGACATCACAGGACCAATTTGATTGGTCCTGCGATGTCGATTGCTGAAACTGGACAGTCAACACAGACTGGCCAGTGACAGTGATCTCAGTCATTACAGAACATGTCATGACTGATCTCAGTCACGACAGATCGGGTCATAACAGGTTGTGTCATGACAGATCATGTCAGGACAGATCTGCCATTCTCCAACGCCCCATTCTGCATTTGGTAGTGTAGGAGAGATATGTGTGATCTGTCCTGTAGGTACTGTCACAATCACTATTACACCCCCCTATTGTCCGTTTTTCCTTGCATTGTTTCCACCACAGTCTGTTTTTCCTTGCGTTATTCCCCCCATGGCATATGTAGAGGATTTAGTAGTGCACGCCTTGTGTAGAGGATGAAGTGCACACGTGTTTGGAGGAGGTAGTGGTTCACGCAATTTGAGAATGTGTTATTAAAACTATAAACCTTCTAAAATTTGTAAAAAAAAAAAATAAGCAAACAAAAAAAATTATTGATACTTTTTGTCTAAAAAATAGAACATTTAAAAGCTAGAAAATTGCAATTTTTTCACATTTTTCCTAAATTGTTAAATTTTTACCCCCCCTCCCCAAAAAAAACAACCAATCGGAAAAATTATACTTCTAATATAAACTACAATGTGTCACCGGAAAACAATCTCAAAATCAGTAAGATAAGTTAAAAAGTTATTATGACATGAAGAGACACTGGTCAGATTTTTAAAAACCGGGCTGAGCTAACTTAACGTGCAAACTGGCTCCACCTTTAAGGGGTTAATAAAACTTTAATATTTTTATCCATTAAGTAAATGCCAAGCTGCTACCTCCACAATATCCAAGGAATCCAGAACCGTTGTCCTTTCTTTCTTTCATGTTTAGTATTGACCCATGGACACAGCAGTAGAAATACATATATGTTTTCACTCTCCCACAGAGTTCTTCAGGTCCTACAACTACTATACAGAATGGAGCAGGTCCATGGTGCAAATAATGGCAAATGCTAGCTTATTGCTAGCACTTGCGATTATTTGCCCCAATCCGCCCCCTTCATGACAGTGGGGCGTGAATGGGGGGGCGTGGTTTGCCGAACGGAGGGCGCGGCCAGCCAGGAGTGGGCTGGTGTGGGGAGTTACTGTCGCAGTGCCTGTGCACTCACTGCTGCCGGCGTCTTTTCACATGTGAAAAGTCGGCGGCTGCGTTTATTTCAATGCCTGGCCCTGTCTGAAGGCGGTATCCAGCTGGGAATATGCAGTGGCGGGCCTATCATACTCCGGCGCACATGCACCGGTGTAGGATAAATGTCCCCCATTGTGGCTTCTTCTGGGGCATGATTCTGGCTTCTACACACCTCATATGATTAAGATAGCATTCACATTCTAAACAAATGAAGTAAAAATAGTAAAAACATCATATTCTTTTGTTCTATTATTATCTTTTTGTTAAAACATTTTATATTTCCAAATTTTCCATATTGAAAGTGATTTAAAGGAAATCAACCACTTGGAAATCCAATATTGTAACCAAACCTACTTACTGGTCAGCATTTTCATCCAGATGCAGCTTCAGATCTTCATTAGGGCTCATTCACACGGCCGTTCATGGGGACGTACATGCAGCCGCAAATTTGTGGCGATATATACGCCCCCATAGACGGCAATGTGTGGCGACATATGTGGCACCGATCCGCGCCGTACACCACAAAACGATAGAGCATGCTGTATCTTTTTGCTAGTGTGCGGCCGTGTGCCGCTGTTTCCTATGTAGGGAGGAGGGGTCACCTGCCAGTGACATCACGTGGCTCTAGGGCAGGGGATTGGGATGGAGTAGGTGGACAGGGAGCACAATTATCAGCAGAGGGAGCACCACCTCTCAGGTAGTACAATAGGAGGGGGTGGATGGACAGGAAGTACGCAGGAGACGTGCATAATTATATCACCGAGTGCCCTGTGTGACATTAGCACAATTTTAAAAGAACCTTTTTTGTAAATCTACAAGGTTTTATGACTAATGAAGATCTGAACCTGCATCTGGATGAAAATGTCCAACAATAGTAGTTTTGGTTACAATACTGGATTTTCGAGGGGGTTGATTTCCTTTAAATTCCCCATTTGAATATGGAAAATATGGGAAGATAAAAAGTTTTAACTAAAAAATGATAATAGAATAATAAAATATATGACGTTTTTAGTATTTTGTATATTTTGGGGGGGAATTTGGATGTTAGAAGGTGTGTAGAAGTTTGAGGCTTGCCCCAGAAAATGCAATTAAAAACCTGAGGTTGGGCATTGATAATATCTGGCTGGATTTTATACAAAGAGCTTTATTTCATTAGTTTTGTGAGTATAAAAAATACTTTTTATCTGTGAATTTGGTCTTATTTATTTGTACCATGGATCTGCACTAGAGATGAGCGAACATGCTCGTTTATTATATGGTATATGGCGGCACGCTGTATGTATTATATGGTATATGGTGGCACACTGTATTTATTATATGGTATATGGCGGCACGCTGTATGTATTATATGGTATATGGAGGCACGCTGTATGTATAATATGGTATATGGCTGCACACTGTATGTATTGTATGGTATATGGCGGCACACTGTATGTATTATATAGTATATGGCGGCACACTGTATGTATTATATAGTATATGCAGGCACGCTGTATGTATTATATGGTATTTGGTGGCACGCTGTATGTATTATATGGTATATGGCGGCATGCTGTATGTATTATATGTATATGGCGGCATGCTGTATTATATGGTATATGGGGGCACACTGTATGTATTATATGGTATATGGCGGCACACTGGACCTATTATATATTACATGGGGGGCGCCGGATGTATTTTATAATATATGGTGGCATGATGGATTGATTTTATATTATATGGCGGATTGTTGTATGTAGTTTGTTCTCTGTGGTAGCTCGCTGTGTTTATTATATAGTACATGGTGGCACTCTATGTATTTTGCATTGCTTTATTTTCAAATTAACCCCTTAAGGACGCAGGGTTTTTCGGCTCATTTCTCGCTCTCCAACTTCAAAAATCCATATCCTACCATATACTGAAATACTTCTGTATTGCAATATATGGCATTTTTGCAGCACATTCATTACAATGAGCCACTGGCTCATTGTAACGAAACTGCAGAAGCCATGTAGCCTTGTGTCAAAAGAAGACCCGAGGCTACCATGGCAACCGATCGCCGCCCCCCGATGACGCTCGGCAATCACATGGTTAATGGCCGCGAACGGTGCAAGCACCGACCGCGGTTATTAGCGGTGGGGGTTTTCTGCAAAATGCAAAAAACCCCACTTTTGTAAGAAGAGGACTCAGCCCGTGAGCCCTCTTCATACATCCCTTATACCTCTGCGCCGTAGAGCTACGGCGCAGAGCGTTAAGGGGTTAAACACTTACCTCCGCGGTCCCTCATATGCTGCTGTCTCTCAGGTCCATGCCACATGTAAACAAACTGGGGTGCGTTCAGCTTGCGGCCAGCCAAGTTGGCTGGCCACGCCCACCCATCCCTATTCCTAGCACTGTATCAGACGGCCGGAAGTTGAACACTGTGCAGGACCAGAGTGATGGCAGCCCGGGACACCGGTAAGGTCCGTGGCGATAAGTGTTTATTTTTTTGTAACCAGCCCCCTCCCAGCCACTATTCGTTTTTTCATGCTCTCGAACAACCCGTTATGTAGTGCACTAATAACACCACACTGGTACAAATCTAATGTGACTCAAGCCAGACATACAACATACCAGGGCACTGGAGATCAAAATTAGAGAACAATGCATAATCACTTGATTTTCTCAGAAACAGCCCTACACATTTCTTATGCTGTATTCACAAATGTGGACTGGCATAGGCCTGGGCTGTCTCAGGCCAGTACCTCTGAGTAAGCTATTTTTATGGCAATTTAAGTAAATGCTGATTTTTAACTGGAAGTCCTACAGTAATGATCTTCATGCATTGGATCAACAAAGCTGCATGAGAACACTGATCTAGACTGAGATGCAGTTCTTTTACTGCTGTATATATATCTGCATTACTGGGGGGTGCTGTCAGGGCCAGATTAAGAGTAGTGGAGGCCACTGGGCACAAACTGGTTCTGGCCCTCTCCCAAATTTTTTTTCAATAAAGTAAACGTTGCTAGCAATAAATATATTCAGCACCCAGTAATACATACAGTGGGGAGGGAAAAAGTACGTAGCCATCAATTGTGTAAGTTCTTCCACATAAAAAGACAAGAGAGGCCTGTAATTGCCATAATAGGTAGACCTCAACTATGAGAGACAAAATGAGAAAACAAATCACATTGACTAATTTTTTAAGAAATTATATGCAAATTATGGTGAAAAATAAGTTTTTGGGCAATAACAAAAGTTACAATGTTGCTGGTATGTTTGCCCATTCCTCCATGCAGATCTGCTCTAGAGCAGTGATGTTTTGAGGCTGTTGCTGGGGAACACAGACTTTCAATTCCCTACAAAGGTTTTCCATGGGGTTGTGATCTGGAGACTGGCAAGGTCACTCCAGGACCTTGAATTGCTTCTTACAAAGCCACTCCTTCGTTGTCATTGCGGTGTGCTAGGGATCATTTTTATGCTGAAAGACCAAGCCATGTTTCAGCTTCCAAGCCCTTGCTGATGGAAAGAGGTGTGCACACGATACATGGCCCCATTCATTCCGTCATGTACACAGATCAATTGCCTGGTCCCTTTGCAGAGAAACATCCCCAAAGCATGATTTTGCCACCCCCATACATTAGGTATGGTGTTCTTTGGATGCAAATCAGCATTCACTCTTCTACAAAAAAGACAAGCTGTGTTTCTACCAAACAAGTCCACTTTGGTTTCATCTTACCATATGACATTCTCCTAATACTCTTCTGGAACATCCAAATGCACCCTTCAGACGGACCCAGATATGTACTGGCTTAAGACGGGGAACATGTCTGTCACTGCAGGACTGGCAGCGTAGTGTGTTACTGATGGTAGCCTTTGTGACATTGATCCCAGATTTCTGCATGTCATTCACTATGTTCCCTGTGTGGTTCTGGGATTTTTGCTCACCACTCAATCATTTTGACCCCACAGGGGTGAGATCTTGTGTGGAGCCCCTGATTGAGGGAGATTATCAGAAGTTTTGTATTTCTTCAATTTTTTAATTATTGCTCACACAGTTGATTTCTTCACACCAAGCTTCTTGCCAATTCAGACTTCTGGATTTATATCATTTGGTCTCTCATAGTGGAGGCCTACCTGTGATATCAATTACAGGCCTCTCATCTTTTTAAGTGGGAGAACTTGCACAATAAGTGGCTGACTAAATTGACAAAGCGACAATAATTCAGTTTCCATTAGTCCACCATGACAGCCACCTGAAGGATGCCCTTTGAATCTCTGTAGGGACAAGAAGCAGAAGAGAGGTTAAAGGTACCCTCCCAACAAATAACTACACCAGGATGGATCCAAAAGGAATGTTTATTAATATGTTAAATCACATACTACTAACGCAAGAAAATCAAGGGAAGTAATACCTAGGCCGTCATGGTGGACTAAAGGAAACGAAGTCTCAATCTTCAAAGCATCCCTGTTGATGGCCACCTGAAAGAATTTCAGAGTTTTGTTTCTTCCGGATCAAAGAGAGGTCTCTTCCTAAACGTTTTGGGGATTGAGATTTTCTTCTCTGGATATTGCCACTCACATGAGATAAGTTCTTTCAGGTTCTTGTTTTTTTTGGTTTTGAGACCCCCAAATAATTCCTCTTCTACCAAGTTAGTGGGAACTTCTTCTACATTAAGGTGTTTCCAGAACAGCCTTCAGGGGTTTTTCCAAGTTTTCAATAAAAAATAAAAACTTAGACTTAGACTCTACTGGTTGGTCCTGAAGATTGCCCTGTTCACTCTCCTATTGGGAACATGACCAAGTTTCAGCCTCTGCATCTGATTCAGAGTCCAGGTGAACAGTCTCCAAGCAGTCTCCCTGTGGGGCAAGACACTACTTTGTCCTCACTAAAGGCTTTTTATTCATCCATAGGATGAATGATGTTTTGTATTATATAATCAAATTACCTATACAGTACTTGCAAACTATTTTTTAGTCAGAAATCTTTAAAAAAAAAACATGCATGTGCAGCTTCTGCTGTATTTTTCAGCGGTTTTTAAAGTTTTTTTTTAAAGTCAGTGGAAACTGACTAGGCACAGGTCATACAAAATTAACTCTTAATATCTGGGAAGTTGGAAGTCACGGAGAGAATGCCACATCAATATGTAGTACAATGTCCACCTATAGCCACGCGAGTGTCCCCCCCTTCCTGGAGGAGAGAGAACAATATCTTCCGCCCATCCACTGTAAGGACATGAAGAACACTGGTGGGAGGAAGTGCAGAGGATACTATTAACTTCTCTTCTGCCTCCTGTCCTAACAGAGGTTTATAAAGGGCATCCTTCAGGTGGCCGTCATGGGGTACGCGTTCTTTTTTCCCCCCACTGTATATACAGCCTCCCAGTCAGAGGTCACACTGTATTTTTTCTTGGGACGAGTAATAATACGCCTCTTACCATTTGTAAGAATTTTTGTTGAGGGGACGCATTATATTTAAACTAAAGCAAATAAATAATTAAAACAAGACAATCATTATGGCCAAAACAACAAAAAAAAAAAAAAACCCTAGAAATCACCCTAGAATCCACAGCAAATAAATTTGCTTTGGATTTGCTGTCACTGTGACAGCCTGATCCTGCTGACAGCCCTCTGTGCAGATTAGAGCCAAATTTGATTGTGTACAGCGCTGTATCCGCATGGCAGATTGTACTTCCTAATGGTACATATAATACTCTGTGCCATATATTGGGAATGTGATATAATTGACAAAGAACACAGCTGTGCTATTTTCTTACTGGGTTTCTAATAGCAAACAGGTGAGGGTTGTTGGTGATCACAAGCGTTTCAGTAGAAACCCCTTAAAACGCAATTTAGACGCTGTGTGTGAATGCAACCTTACTCTCCATGCAGCAAATTAAACCCTGCTACTCCTGAAAATGATAAAACTAACTGTCAAGTTGTGCACACATTGACTAATATCATGCAGAGTGCTCCCGATTCATGAAGAAGAGTTTTTTTCTGGTGCACTCAGTTTAATGGGTGTGCGCCACAATGCAGCTGCGACACAGTACTAGCACAAATACTTCATAAATACATGTGCAACCAATCTGCACTTGTATTCTGAAATTTCTGAACTCCAGTCACACTGCTTGTGTTGCAAAATGTGATTTTTATTATCTAATAGAAATCACATTGTGCAACACAAGCAGTGTAACTGGAGTTCAGAAATTTCATATACATTAAGGGAGTGGGAACCTCTCTAGGGCACCTTTGACATTCCACTTAACCAGTGTGCAGCAGAAATCCTTCTTTACTTGCACATGTATTCTGGTGCAGACTGCTTTATAAATATGGCCCATTAACTTACTTGGTGAGGGGGGGTTACACTAAAGGGTTAACTATTAGATGCCAACCCATAAAAGCAATGCAGCATGTAAGGAGCTGAAGAACAGGGGCCAGGTCATGCAGAACAGGGAGGAGGTTGTACAGAGTGGGAGACACTGATGGGTGTTACCACTTTAACCGGTTAATGACCTGGCCCTTTCCCGTTTTTTCATTTCCATTTTTCACTCCCCACGTTCAAAAAACTGTAACTTTTTTATTTTTACACGTAAAGAGTTGTGTGATGGCTTGTTTTCTGCGTAACAAATTGCACTTCATAGTGATGGTATTGAATATTCCATGCCGTGTACTGGGAAGCGGGAAAAAAAATTCCAAATGCAGTGAAAATGGCGAAAAAATGCGCCATTTTCTTGTGGGCTTGGATACTACAGCTTTCACTGAGCACCCCAAATGACATGCCGACTTTATTCTTTGGGTTGGTACAATTAGGGGGATACCAAATTTGTATAGGTTTTATAATGTTTTCATGCATCTACAAAAATTAAAACCTCCTGTACAAATTTTTTTTTTTTAATTTTGCTATCTTCTGGTGCTAATAACTTTTTTATACTTTGTTTTACGGAGATGTGGGTGGTGTCATTTGATAATATTTTCAATGATATCATTTCTAGGACTGTACGACCTTTTGATCACTTTTTATAGATTTTTTTTATATTTTTCAAAGTGGCAAAAAAGTGCCATTTTCGACTTTGGGCGCTATTTTCCATTACGAGGTTAAACACAGTGAAAAACCGTTTTTACTGTTTATTTATATTTATGTCAGTTCTAGGGAAAGGGGGGGTGATTTGAATTTTTAGGTTTTTTATCCAGCCCATGGCCCGAGCACGGGCACGGTACGGCCCAGAGCGGTAGGTGTGTTTTTACACAGTCTTTACCTGCCGCGGTCATCATTGCTGCTGTTTTCTCTGGTCTCCATGCACTGTAAACAACTGGGGGGGCGTTCAGCTTGCGGCCCAGCAAGTTGGCTGGCCACGCTAACCCATCCCTATTCCCAGCACTGGATCAGACGGCGGCCGGAAGTTGAACACTGTGCAGGACCAGAGTGATGGCAGCCCGGGACACCGGTAAGGTCCGTAGCGATAAGTGTTTATTTTTTTGTTAACAGCCCCCTCCCAGCCATCTATTCGTTTATTTCATGCCTCGAACAACCCCGTTATGTAGGTGAACTAATAACAACCACATGGTCACAATCTAATGGACTCAAGCTAGAACACAACCAGAACACAGGGCAGCGAGATCAAAAATCAGTAATGATCTTCATGATTGGACACACAAGCTGCATGAGAAACTGATCTAGACTGAGATGCAGTTCTTTAACTGCTGTATACATATTCTGCTTACTGGGGGGGTGCTGTCAGGGCAGATTAAGAGTAGTGGAGGCAACTGTGGCACAAACTGGTTCTGGCCTCTCCCAATTTTTTTTCAATAAAGTAAACGTGTCGCAATAAATATATTCAGCACCCAGTAATATAAGTTCTTCCACATAAAAGACAAGAGAGGCCTGTAATTTCCTAATAGGTAGACCTCCAACTATGAGAGACAAAATGAGAAAAAACATCACATTGGACTCATTTTTAAGAAATTATATAAAATTATGGTGAAAAATAAGTTTTTTGGGCAATAAACAAAGTTACAAGTGCTGGGTAGTGTTTGCCATCCTCCATGCAGATCTGCTCTATAGAGCAGTGATGTTTTGAGGCTGTTGCTGGGGAACACAGACTTTCATTCCCACAAAGGTTTTCCATGGGGTTGTGATCTGGAGACTGGCAAGGTCACTCCAGGACCTTGAATTGCTTCTACAAAGCCACTCTTCGTTTATTTCTGCGGTGTGCTAGGGATCATTTATGCTGAAAGACAGCCATGTTTCAGCTTCCAAGCCCCTTGCTGATGGAAAGAGGTGTGCGCACGATAACATGGCCCCTTCATTCGTATGTACACGGATCAATTGCGTGGCCCTTGCAGAGAAAACTCCCCAACGCATGATTTGTTGCCACCCCATAATTAGGTATGGTGTTTCTTTGGATGCAAAATCAGCATTCATCTTCTACAAAAAGACAAGTGTTGGTCCCAAACAAGTCCACACTTGGTTTCATCTTACCATATGACATTTCCCTTTATACTTTCTGGAAACATCAAATGCACCCTTCAGACGGACCCAGATATGTACTGGCTTAAGACGGGGAACATGTTGTCACTGCAGGAACTGGCAGCGTAGGTGTGTACTGATGGAGCCTTTGTGACATTGATCCCAGATTCTGCCTGTCATTCACTATGTTCCCGTGTGGTGTCTGGGTTTTTGCTCACCACTCAATCATTTTGACCCCACAGGGGTGAGATCTTGTGTGGAGCCCCTGATTGAGGGAGATTATCAGAATTTGTATTTCTTCAATTTTTTAATTTACTCTCACACCAGTTGATTTCTTCACCACCAAGCTCTTGCCAATTCAGACTTCTGGATTTATATCATTTGGTCTCTCATAGTGGAGCCTATGTGCTATCCATTACGCTCTATCTTTAAGTGGGAGAACTTGCCCAAGAAGTGGCTGTACTAATTGACAAAAAGCGACAATAATTCAGTTTCATTGTCCACCTGACAGCCCCCTGGGTGCCCTTTGAATCTCTGTAGGGACAAGCGCCGCGGAGTTTTAGGTCCCTAAATCCCCCCTACCCACCAGGATGGCTCCAAAAGGAATGTTTTTAATATGTAAATCACTACTCGACGCAAAGCAAGAAATAAGGGAAGTATACCTCAGGCCGTCATGGGGACTAAAGGAAACTAAGTCTCACATCTCAAAGCTCCCTGTTGAATGGCCAACGAAAGAATTTACAGAGTTTGTTTCTTCCGGATCAAAGAGAGGTCTCTTCCTAACGTTTTGGGGATTGAGATTTTCTTCTCTGGATATTGCCACTACAGCGATAGTTTCTTTCAGGTTTTGTTTTTTTTGGTTGGAACCCCCAAATATTCCTCTTCTACCAAGGTTAGTGGGAATTCTTTCTGCATTTAAGGTTGTTTTCAGACAGAACACCTTTCAGGGGTTTTTGTCAGCCAAGTTAGTTCGAATACAAGAAAATCACAAGCATATAGACCAGCTGCAATACAGAAGTATTGCAATATATGGCATTTTTGCAGCACATTCATTACAATGAGCCACTGGCTCATTGTAACGAAACTGCAGAAGCCATGTAGCCTCGTGTCAAAAGAAGACCCAAGGCTACCATGGCAACCGATCGCCGCTGTTTTTTAAACGCCGCCGGCGACTTTGCCGGCGGCAGTGACATTGTTAGTGGCCGCGATCGGTGCAAGCACCGACCGCGGTTATTAGCGGTGGGGGTTTTCTGCAAAATGCAAAAACCCCCACCTTTGTATGAAGAGGACTCAGTCTGTGAGCCCTCTTCATACATCCCTTATACCTCTGCGCCGTAGAGCTACGGCGCAGAGCGTTAAGGGGTTAAACCAATATGATTGGGTCTGGTGCTGACACTCCTTGATATATTACATATATGGAGGGGGGGGGGCGTCATTCTATAGCTCGCCTCAGGTAGCAGAAAGGCTAGGTGCACCCCTGGTGTGCCCCCTCTGGGGCAGCATCAGCTAATTTTTTAGCTTCCTATGTCCTGGTTTTTACCAAAAAAAGGTGTTTAAAGCCTTAGGCTTATTTCTGTAATTTTTTCTCTTTTTTGATTAAAAACAAGGCAATAAGAAGCTTAAAGAAGAGCAGATCCTGCCAGAGAGGGCACACTGCAGCATGTAAGTGTGCTTGGTTTGCAACCCTTAATCCTGGTGGTAAATGTCCTTTAATGAAATATTTCAATTGCTATTATCTATTCATTAGATAGTGGGATGTGTTGAGAATATTAAAACAAAAATGATTAATGAAAATTAATGAATTTGGTCTGGATTTGGAATAATACTCAAATCAAATTTCAGGCTAATCCAAATTCAGTGGAAATGACAAGTGTGTGGCCTCCACATGTATGACCTCTCGAAAACTGGGTGGAAGTTTCTCCTGAGTGATCTCCTCTGAGACCTAGAATAAAGCTTCAGTCAACTCTTGTCTGTGAGTCTGTGAAAGAGACATAATTATGAGATGTGCTTGATTGCTTTCTTGTTTGGGGAATGGGCAGGGCACTCCACAGCATCTTTGCCTTCATCATGCAGGAACTGCAGACATACTACAGCCACATAAGGCCTAGCATTGCTGCCATGCATCAAAAGCAACCCAGGGCCCACTGCACCTGCATATGGTTTTTAAATGGATCTGAAGATCTCAACCCAATATTTAATGGCAGTCAGAACTGTTGAGCCCTCCAAAAATATGCCTCTCCACACCATTAGTGACCCAATGCCAAACTGGTCATGTTGAAGGCACCGAAATGTTATCCACAGTGTCTCTGTTCACATATGAACCTGCTCTCAACCGTGAAGAGCACAGACCTTAAATATTGAATCTACAAAGTTTGGTGTTCCCTGACAAATGCCAATCTCCCTGCTTGGTGTTGGGCTGAAAAAGCCAATTCTTGGTGTGAAATAAAGATACATTTCCATCTATATAATAAAAGGATTTATAGATATAAAGAGGTTGTCTCTCCACAAACACATTTCAAAAGGTGACAAAATGTTCTTCTGATTCCTCCCTAGAAATGTTCTGAATCTGTCCCGGAAGTGGAGATTTGAAGTTTCTGGTGAAGGTAATTCATATATTTTATGGGGAGTGATAAAGGGGGGTTGGGGATTGGGTTTCTATTCAGTTCCTCTAGGCTTCAGTGGTTCTGTCCAGCCCCTTAGTCTGTGCTATTTACCATAAGCACCCACTCCAGTCCTTCATATATCACAGGAATAACATACAACCCTCGCAGATACTTATATACAAAAAGACTTTACTAACAACATACATGTGACAAAATAACTACATAAAATACAATACAAGATACACAACTACACACAAACCTCTTTTCCTGACCCCTCCCGGACACAGTAATGTGTATGTATATACAATATATTCTAACACTACAGCCGCTCCTGGATATACCCTGAAGCAGGAGTCACATCCAGTACCTGACCATATACATGTACATATAGAGACTCATGCACAATAGCATCTATATATCTAATCCTCCAATACACATGCAGGGCAGAGATCCACGTGTGAATGGGATACGGCTACAGGTTATACATGTAGTTACACTAATATATACACACTCACTGTAAACACTTAGCTATGTATATATATGGTAAAACACATAACACCTGGAATATCTATAGGTACACTTATAAAGTCTACTATATTATAATAAGTACTATGTTATAATTACTATTATAAAGTTATATACATACACAGAAAGCACACACAATATATGACCTGGTTCCTTAGGTAAGTGCTGTATGTCCGGGGGGGGGGGGGGGAAGTACGGGTTTTGGCGATTTTACAAAAAATGTGAAAAATGGCACCCAAATTCTGAGCCTCATAACATTCTAGTAAAATATGTGGAATCTTAAAAAAACATGCCAACATAAAGCAGACATTTGGGAAATGTAAGTTATGAATTTATTTGGGTGCTATGACTATCTGCATCAAAAGTAGAGAATTTAGAACGTTGAAAATAAAGAATTTTTCAAAATTTTTGCCAAATTTGGTTTTTTTTCATAACTAAACGCAAAAGATTTCATCCAAATTTTTTACCTAATTTGAAGTACAATGTGTCACGAGAAAACAATCTCAAAATCCCCTGGATATCTCATAGCGTTCCCACGATATAACCACTTATAGTGACACAGGCCAGATTTGAAAAATGGGGCCGCGTCCTTTAGGCCAAAAGAGGCTGAGTCCCCTAGGGGTTAACTCTATTATTGCAGTTCTCCGGTATCTGTTCTATGGGAGTAAGAGTGAGGTTTTCAAAGGTGCAGTTCTTTTCTAGTGTAAGGTGTTTTGAGAGACTTTGTTTCAAAAAGACGGTTTTGGCCTTGTGTCTATGGCCGTTCATTCTTACTTGAAGAGTTTGAATCGTACGGCCGACATACTGAAGGCCACAGGAGCAATTGATTAGATATATAACAAAGTCAGAGGCACACGACAGTTCCTACTTTATTTGAAACGTTTCCCCTGTGTGGCGAGACTTGAAGGATGAGCAGCCTGGGTTCAGCATTTTGCAGCAGAGGCATTTTTTGTGGCCACATTGCTTAATAGTTTTTTTTAGAAACGGTGGATTTTTTTGGGGGGTTGATCTATCTCAATTTACTTGGAGCAAGAATATTTTTCAGAGTAGTCGCTCTCTGGAACGTGATTTTAGTTTTTTTCGGAATGACACCTTCCAGATGGGGGTCCCTTAGGAGTATTTCCCAATGTTTGTTCAGGAATCTTCGGATCTCCTTATTGCCTTTATCAAATGTAGTTATGAAGTTCAAAGAGTATTCTTTTTTTGATGATGATGAGGATCCTTCTTTTTGCCTTCTTTTCCTGAGCCTTTTATCTTTGCTCTTCAGGCAGTCATTTTGATAGAGTTCCAAATTTCTCTTGAATGCCTCCTTGATTAGTGTCTTGGGGTGTTTCTTTTCATGAAAACAATTTTTCAGAACGTTTGATTGTTCCACATTATCTTGGGTAACTGTGCAATTTTTTCTGATACGGTAAAATTGGCTAAAGGAATCTCCAGTTTTAAAGCATTATTATGTGCTAAGGATACCTCTCCTGGTCCGGACGTCTTGCCATTTGCCTTTTATAGGAAAAATCGAATACTTCCTGATAAAGGGGGGTTTTGGGATTGGGTTTCTTGCGGTTCCTCTAGGCTTCAGTGGTTCTGTCCAGCCCCTTAGTCTATGCTATTTACCATAAGCACCTACTCCAGTCCTTCATATATCACAGGAATAACATACAACCCTCGCAGATACTTATATACAAAAAGACTTTACTAACAACATACAGGTGACAAAGTAACTACATAAAATACAATACAAAATACATAGAGAACACAACTACACACAAACCTTTTCCTGGCCCCTTCTTTCCTGACCACAGTAATGTTTATGTATATACAATATAATCTAACACTACAGCAGCTCCTGGATATATCCTAAGGCAGGAGTCACATCCAGTACCTGACCATATACATGCACATATAAAGACTCATGCACAATAGCATCTATATATCTACTCCTCCAATACACGTGCAGGGCACAGATCCACGTGTGAATGAGATACGGCTACAGGTTATACATGTAGTTACACTAATATATACACACTCACTGTAAACACTTAGCTATGTATATATATATATATGGTAAAACACATAACACCTGGGATATCTATAGGTACACGTATAAAGTCTACTATATTATAATAAGTACTATGTTATAATTACTCTTAGAAAGTTATATACCTTATATACTCGAGTATAAGCCTAGTTTTTCAGCGCAAAAATATGTGCTGAAAACCCAAACTCGGCTTATACTCGAGTAAACAAAATATAGGTTTTACCAGGTTTTTGTGGTAAAATTAGGGGCCTCGGCTTATACTTGGGTCGGCTTATACTCGAGTATATACGGTACATACACAGAAAGCACACACAATATATGATCTGGTTCCTTAGTTAAGTGCTGCTCGTCCGGGGGGCCAGGAAGCAAGAGACAGAAGAGGTTGATTTCTGTTTTTACCATGCTTAAATATCCCTGTGTGTAGTCCCTTCCCACCCCCTTATAGCTCCACCCTAAGACCCTCTTAGGATAGACCCCAGTGGGTGCAGGGAATCTCACACCTGGTTCATGGTGGCTTCTTACTGTTCAAAGCCTTTTGATATGTTAATGAGCAATGGCTTCAGTACACACACATCTCACCACAGAATATCAGTGACTGCTATCAGTATTTACTGTATCCATTTACACTATATGTAATATATATAATAATAGAGCAGAGGGTTTAGTTTTGAATAATGTTCCCCTGTAACACTTCCCCTATTGTTTGAAATGTTCAATTAAGTCTTTGCATTAGGTAGGGGCTCTGACTCCCTGGCGGAGGCTAATATTATTCTTATTTTAAAGAAGGACAAGGACCCTATGGATATGAGCTGTTATAAACCCATATCTCTTCTAAATACGGATATAAAAATACTAAACTGCTTGCTAATCGGCTACAAATAGTAGTATTGGACATACATGTAGACCAAAACAATTTTTTGCCGGGAAGGAAAGGAAGTGATTCTATGCAATGATTATTTGCAGCAATGGAGATGGGGGAGAGGGAGCTGCACTCCATCCTGTCATTAGGCACTATTAAGGCATTTGACAGGGTGAAGTGGAGTTTTCTTTGGGACACCCTGACGGGTTTTGGTTCTGGACCTCAGTTTATACATTGGGTACAATGTGTATACAGTGCCCCTAAGGCTACGGTTATAGTAAACGGTCATGCCTCTGTTCAATTTGACCTTTTTAGGGGTACAAGACAGGGCTGTCCACTGTCTTCATTGCTCTTCGCACTGTTTATTGACCCTCTGTTGACATTGATACGAGAAGATCCAAGAATAAAAGGTAGTGGATGTGGAGGAATTGGAGATAAACTTTGTATTTATGCAGATGATATGATTCTTTATTTATGGGAAACGCCGAAGTCGGTGCAGGGAGTGATGGAGACGGTGGAGGGATTTGGTTACTGGTCGGGATTGAACATCAATTGGAGAAAATCTCAGTTACTGCCCTTAGAACTGGAGGCCATACAGGATCTGGATGGGGTTAACGTAGATATACACTTTATTTACTTTATTTGTAAAAATCAAAATAAATATCTAGGGATTTGGGTATCTGCAAAAACTGAGGACTATATTAAGCTAAATTTGATCCCGTCAATTAATTTGATAAAACACAAGGCTAAGAGCTGCGTTGACTCTATCAGACAGGATTGGATTGGTGAAAATGGTGCTGCTACCACAATTATTGTTTGTTATGTCAGCCAGCCCAATGTGGATCCCTGATTATTTCTATAAACTAATAGAGGCAACAATGAGCAATCTTATTTGGGGTCGCAGAAAAGTAAGGATGAAAATCTCACATATGTACAAGAAAGTTGGAAAAGGAGGGCTGGGACTACCTTTTTTGCTGGTTATTTTATTAGTTCACAAGTAAGTAGATTGATAATGTGGAGGCGTAACAAAGGATTGTGCCCATTAGATGAACACAATTTTTTAATATTTGGAAGGTCTTTTTTGAAAATCAGTTTAAGATTATGGTAATGTGTAAGGTTCATCCCATGTCATGGTGTAAGATGAAACTATTTCCCATATTCTTTGGACTATAAGGCGCACAAAAATCCTTGGATTTTCTCAGAAATAAAAGGTGCGCCTTATAGTCCAGTGCGCCTTATATATGAACCGTATTTACAGACAACAGCTGCCTTGAACTGTGCACAGGTCTGCCACCTGCTGGTCATTCATCCTTATAATCAGGTGCGCCTTATAATCCGGTGCGCCTTATATATGAACCTAGATGTTTTAGCAGGCATTTATTGATGATGTCGCCTTATAATCCGGTGCGCCTCATAGTCCGAAAAATACGGCATTGCATATAGGGGGGGTTGTTTGACACTTTGGGGGAATTACTATCTTCCAGAGCTTCTGTCCATCCCTTACACCTCCTTCTGGCTTGATTGGGGTGTCGGGTATGTGTCACAAGTTCTGGAGGAGGGTCAAATATTAACTTTTGCTTTGATGAAAAGTAGGTATGGATTAAGGGCTAGAAATTTCCTTAGATATTTGCAACTATTCCATACAATACAAATAAGTAAAAAGGGGAATCATTTTTCGATTAATATACATGAATGTATTGAGTTTTTGCACAGCTGCACAAACACAAGTAATAGCGAAAGTATATAGGTTTTTGTTGAATGGTCACGTGGTCAATTAGAAACATGTCTCAAAGTACAAAGTGGGAAAGGGAGGTGGGAAAAATTTCGCAACATAATTGGTCCGATATATAAAAATATTAAAAATTGTTCCTTCCATTGGAGCCATAGAATTATTCAGGACAATATTATCTTTAGACTTTATTACCCTCCGATAGATGTACTTAGAATCGGGTTTCGAGGTAACATACGTTGTAAAAAATATGGAGCAGTGATGGCTGACTTCCTTTATATGATTTGGGAATGCCCTAAGATAGCTGGTTTTTGGGTAAGTGTATACGAAGATGCCTCAAGGGCATTGGGGCAAAGACCCTCTGTTTTTCTGTCAATCTTCAGTTTGGCGGAGGACCAACTTTTAGATTCGAAATGCATCTCTTTGCTTGTCAAGATTATGCATTTAGCCTGCATATGCATTGCTTGAAAATGGGGATATAGGGACCCGCCTTTTGATAAAGGAATGGCAAAACAAGGTGAGAAGCGTGAGAAAATTCGAAAGAATTAGGATGGTAGGAAGCGGGAGTTCTCAGGAATGGATCAAAATATGGAGTTTTATGGCAATATGCAGATTAAGACCGGGGAAACCTATTGTTCTTCCTTACAAAAAGGAAGCGGTGATCCAACAGAATAGCACAAATTAACACGATATAGGTAGTAGCAAAATATAAATTTTATTGTAACGAAGAGTAACGAATGCTGGTTAAAAAAATGTGGCCCCACGTCTGGGGGTGGAGTCTTCAGGGCAGCGAGCCACATTAAAAGTGTTTGTACAAATAATAGCCATACATGGTGGATGTCACGTGACCGGGCCGGAAGATAAATCTCGCTATGACGTCAGTCTATCGCGAGTTTTGGTTGCAGCCCATGGAACGGCGCCGCGCATGCGCAATTGAAAAATGACCCGAAGCCGCACAGAGAATGAAGAAGAAACGAAAGGTAAGTTTATTAGAGTCCGCGGCTCTTCCGGGCATGCGTAGTGGCGAAGAATCGGAGCGGCATATGCGGGCTTATGCTGCAGTGGAGAGATGCGGGTAAAACCATATCAAATTGAAGTGGCTGGAATGATAAACATAAATTGCTATAGGTACAAGATACTATTTAGAATGAAATTATAGATTTATCAAGCCTGCGTACAGGGTAAAATATAAAACTGTGAATACATAAAAATATAGAAAAATATAAATTCATCAGAGCTGCATATACAGCAATATGTAAAGTGCAGAAATGACATAAAATGTTCTCAGTGAAAGACATTGTAATTAGAAAATTTGCAATATAAAAGATGTAGTATAAAAAATACATTTAAAAATTACTATTAACACTATATTGTCGTGTAAACATGTCCTTGAAGTGACAAATTAATTGATGCTTATGCAATAACTCATATAGATTAGAAACTAAAGGTGCAGGGAAGGGAAGGAAGTAAAGGAGTGGCAGGTGTGACTGTGAAGGAAGTGATGGGGAGTGAGGGAAGTGGTGAAACATACAAAATGGTTATTCAATGCGGAACAAGTGTATACACTAAACATGATGAATTTAAAGTACGGTTAATACAATCCTGATTGGATATGAGGACTCTTTATGGGACCCCTGTGATTGTTAAACCCCAATTCAATGACATGTGTTTATCGAAGAAGATGCCTTCCAGATGTTCATAAGGAGATAAGTTACCCATCAATGTTATAGAGAGTGGATCGTAGATGTCTCCAGCAACAGCGCGCCTAACATGGAGAATTAAGTAGCTCGAGAAAACTGTAGTAAGACAAAATAAAAGTAAATTAAAAACAAGGAAACTCAAAAACAAATAAGACATTTAAGTCGGGAAACCGTGGAGACGGTTACCTCAATAGAACCCTGAGGGACGACTCAGGTCAGGATGGGTGGAATAATTGCACAGAGCAAGACCAAACATGATCCTATAAAAAAAGAGCAAATCTAAGTGTTTCATTTAATCCATTTGGTTGGAGTGTGTTCAATGTCCAAATCCAACGGGCTTCCCGTTGTGCTAGTTGTTTTTGTATTGGGCCGTCTCTGATGTTTGTCACAATTCTATCAATACCACGGACAGTAAAACCACGGGGATCGGCATTGTGATGGATTTTAAAATGTTGGGCCACCGGTCTACCCTCTGTATTATAATCGTCTTTTTTAGCAGAAACAATGTCCCTCATGTGTTCCCGTACGAGAATCTTTAGTTCGCGTGTTGTGAGGCCTATGTATATCATGTTGCATGGGCAGGTTGCATAATATACAACCGCCCTTGTGTTACAGGTGATTGTTTGAGTGATTTTAAATTCCTTCGATCCCGCTGAGTCATGGAAGGTCGTGGCACGTGCTATGTTTGGGCAGGCGATGCATTTGCCACATGGTTTGCAGCCCCATTTTGGTGGTTTTGAATTGAAGATAGTTTTTGGTTTAGCTGTCTCGTAGTGACTATGGACCAGCAAATCCCGAAGATTTTTGGAACGGCGTGCCGTCACACTAGATTGGGGATTGATATATTTTGGATATTGTTGATCGGTTTGTAAGATCGACCAATGTTTTGACAAAATGGCCCTCATGTTCTGCCATTGCGAATGGTAATCAGTAATAAATCTTACCTTGGTTGGGCTAGATGCTTTTGGTGGCGGATGTAGTAGGGCTTAACGAGTGGTTGATTTTGCTCTTGAGTATGCTTGTTTAATTTATCTGTTGCTGTACCCCCATTGTTGAAAACGTATTTTGAGTTCCTTTGCTTGTGCCTCGAATTCCGCATCCGTGGAGCAGATTCTGTGCACTCTAAGGAATTGTCCGATGGGTATAGCACGAATCGTCTGAGGGGGGTGAGAAGATGAGGCATGTAATAGTGCATTGACTGCTGTCTCCTTTCGAAATACATTAGTTTGCAAAAAGCCTTTGGTGTCTTTGGTTAGCTTCACATTTAAATAGATCACAGTGGTCTTATGTGCCTCATAGGTTAATTTGATGTTATAAGGATTCTGATTTAACTGGCAAAAAAATGTTTTAAGTTCCTCCAAGCTACCTCTCCAGACGATCAGAATGTCGTCAATGTAACGGGCCCAAAAGATGACCCGGTCCATTGGCGACATCCCATTGCCCTCTAATAGGTCCCTCTCCCACAGCCCCAGGAACAGATTTGCATATGAGGGAGCGCATGCTGCCCCCATAGCTGTACCCTGGAACTGTGAAACGCACGTCGGGGCCGTTGTCTTCCAGGCAGCGATCAGTGTAATATGACTCACTTATGTTTACCACTTTCCATTCTATTGTTATTTGTTTACTGTAACTTGTCAATGCTTCCCATTAGTATCACATATGTGTTAACAGCCACTGATGCCTCATTGTATATCTACAGAGTGTAAACACATCTATACTAGTCTGATCTGCTGTTTGGCATACAACATTGTCTTGTGTCCCCCCCTGCTGTGAGGCCAAATTTTTATTAACCAGCATTTGTTACTCTTTCACAATAAAATTTATATTTTGCTACTACCTATATCGTGTTAATTTGTGCTATTCTGTTGGATCACTTCTTCCTTTTTGTAAGGAAGAACAATAGGTTTTCTTCATGATCACCAACAAGCCACATGGTGTTAAATCATATAGGGACAAATGTAAATTGTAATATACCTATACGGTATGATACATATGATGTCCTCTTTTTCCCTATCTTTGGTTTGTTCAACTTTATTGAGATTAAGACTGGGCAAGAGGCCTTGAATCAGGTATATTAGTGGGTTTTTTTTCTCAGTGGAGGGATGTGGGAGGGAGAGGGAGGGAAAATGGTCTATATATATATATATATATATATATATATATATATATACACACACACACTCACCGGCCACTTTATTAGGTACACCATGCTAGTAACGGGTTGGACCCCTTTTTGCCTTCAGAACTGCCTCAATTCTTCGTGGCATAGATTCAACAAGGTGCTGGAAGCATTCCTCAGAGATTTTGGTCCATATTGACATGATGGCATCACACAGTTGCCACAGATTTGTGGGCTGCACATCCATGATGCGAATCTCCCGTTCCACCACATCCCAAAGATGCTCTATTGGATTGAGATCTGGTGACTGTGGAGGCCATTTGAGTACAGTGAACTCATTGTCATGTTCAAGAAACCAGTCTGAGATGATTCCAGCTTTTATTCTGCTGAAAGTAGCCATCAGATGTTGGGTACATTGTGGTCATAAAGGGTGGACATGGTCAGCAACAATACTCAGGTAGGCTGTGGCGTTGCAACGATGCTCAATTGGTACCAAGGGGCCCAAAGAGTGACAAAAAAATATTCCCCACACCATGACACCACCACCACCAGCCTGAACCGTTGATCCATGCTTTCATGTTGTTGACGCCAAATTCTGACCCTACCATCCGAATGTCGCAGCAGAAATCGAGACTCATCAGACCAGGCAATGTTTTTCCAATCTTCTACTGTCCAATTTCGATGAGCTTGTGCAAATTGTGGTCGGTGTGGTCTTCTGCTGCTGTAGCCCATCTGCCTCAAAGTTCGACGTACTGTGCATTCAGAGATGCTCTTCTGCCTACCTTGGTTGTAACGGATGGCGATTTGAGTCACTGTTGCCTTTCTATCAGCTCGAACCAGTCTGCCCATTCTCCTCTGACCTCTGGCATCAACAAGGCATTTCCGCCCACAGAACTGCCACTCAGTGGATGTCTTTTCTTTTTCGGACCATTCTCTGTAAACCCTAGAGATGGTTTGCGTGAAAATCCCAGAAGATCAGCAGTTTCTGAAATACTCAAACCAGCACTTCTGGTACCAACAACCATGCCACGTTCAAAGGCACTCAAATCACCTTTCTTCCCCATACTGATGCTCGGTTTGAACTGCAGGAGATTGTCTTGACCATGTCTACATGCCTAAATGCACTGAGTTGCCGCCATGTGATTGGCTGATTAGAAATTAAGTGTTAACGAGCAGTTGGACAGGTGTACCTAATAAAGTGGCCGTGTGTATATATGTGTATATATGTTCCGGACTTAGCTCAATTACTGGGCTCCAGATTTGTTTGATCAGATTCTGGATTTCCCCCCCAGAAGATTTTGATACTGCTACAATTCCACCAAATATGTAATAAATTCACTCCATTCTCTTTACAACGCCAACAGCTATCACTTTCTAACTCTAAAATTTTGCTGGAGATATATAGCATGTTGTCTGTAGCTTACGAAGAGTCTCAATGTAGTTTCTACAATAATATATTTTATATGGTTGTGACACGGCTAGTTGCCATGGGCTTATTGAGAATGAGTTCCCAGTTTATCATATAGCCCATTTTTTTGGCACCCAGATCTTTATAAACCATAGATATTTCCTCCCTTCAATATATCCGTCCCATATAGGAATTTATTAAATTTGGAGCATTCCGATGAGTTTTCACTTGTCCTTTTCAAAAGATTGTTTGTGGTGACCCAGCTCTTTAGACCTAGATATTGCAAAAACAGTCTATTAAATAACAGCTCATCTTTACATAATGTGGAAAAAGGGATCAACGCCCCATTAACAATTAAATTCTCTAATCGGGCGAACAATCTTGGTGAATCGAGCCAGAGTGCATGATCGTCGGAACAATGCACTTTGGATGAACTCCTCGGCCGGGTAAGTAAATGTGGCTTAATGTTTCCACATCTTGCCTCTCTTCAAAACTTGTGCAGCTTGGACTGTTGTAACATCATAGCTAGAATATGTTAGTTGATAAAATGCAACCTGAGATTGAAAAAAAACTTTGAAGTTATAACACAAACGTGAGAACATATAGTAAATGTCATGAAATCCATTTTGTTTCTACAAATTATGGAAGTTAAACTGGAAGAACAGATTATTGCCACACATTAATGAGACTATGATGCTTGCCCAGAAATATTTAGCAAAATTCATTTTATTACTTTCACATAAATGAATATGGACTAATAATTTCCTTTCTGCTTACAGTGTGCGCAGTTAAGTTGGGTATGATTGCGGTTTAAACAGCCTCTCCAGATAGTCCTCCTACTCTCTGGCAGAGAGTCAAGCTATTATGAGCGAGAGTGACTTAGTATTATGGGATAAGTATTTTCCCCACTATTATATCACCAAACTGAAATGTCCAAAATACTGGATGTCTGTCCAGAATGCAACCCAGTAAAGATATAAGGGATCCAGCTAGTGTGTATTGCACACCTCGTTCACCATTAGCGTTCCACTCTGTATAACAGAATTTGTGTCGCAGTGTCCATACAGCGTGGCTGCTCCGACATCTGTCGCGGCCCAGCCTTTCACAACGCTCCTCTATCCGTGCTGGGTCGGTCAAATGTCTCACCGCACACACCGGAGTTTACCTCGGCAGTCTCTCCGTCTCACAGGGGGTTTCTCCGGGGATTATGAGCAAGACTCCACAGGATAAGGTGCAGGATTATAGTAAGCCGCACGGAGCTCAGCTTACATGCGTCCGAATCGCTCGGCCGCTAGCCACGCCCCCCCTCTATAATTGATTTTTATGGCACGGGTAGCAGAGGTGGCACTCAGAGCCAATTCTATGGGCACCCAGGCTGTCTCTCCAACACAGAGTGCTGTTTCAGCGCTAGTTTAAAGCAACACATCCCTGTCCTGGTTCCGCTATGTTTGATGCTTTGAATTATACAGAAGCTGGCTATGTATCAAGAAAATTCAGTTTTCATTACTAACCCCCCTGTGTGGGGTACACGTTACCCCTTGACCCATTGTAAGGAATTTTCCTATGTTTTTTCAAACAATAGGGCTGGATTATCATTCAAACTCCTGTTCGGCAATTAATTCTGTTCAAGGAGATCCTGGAGAGAAGCTATAATGATAATTGTAAAAATGAAAGTTGCGGCCGAGCTGGGAGCAATAAGTTGCTGATTAGGTTGTGTCAGCACTTTGTGATACATAGTGGGTTTTTGCCTATAGTCTGGCCACTCGGCCTCTAAAAGGTTTGCCATCACTGCCATATAGCATACATTTTTCTATGGGTCAGTACAGTAATGGAGATATTCCATTTATATAGCTTTTTATGCTTGACTTTCTTGCAGATTAAAAACGCATTTGGAGAGAAAAATCAATCATTTTTGCATTGCTGTCCTCAAAGAGGCATAACATGTAACATCCGTGCAAGCATCGTCTTCTATCCACTGAAAGTGGTTTAAAAGGCGTTGATACTCCTCAGTGTTTTGTATGTGTGAACTGTGGCTAAGGTATATGGTGAGTTTTGATTTTTCCAGTTACATCTGGTTCCTCTGCAGTCCAGGGCATCCAGGAAATCTGCTATATACCTGCCCATTACACCTCGCTAGTTCATACCTATTCCCAATTTCTGCTGTTTATTACCTTGCTATTCTGTGTATCTGACCTCTGCTATGTTTACTCAACCTCTTTCTAGTAATTCGATTTTGTGCTTTGCCACCATCTTGGTTTTTACCCAATTCTGTCCATCTCTGCTTGTTTGGCTGTATATGTTATTTTGTCCCTCTGTGTCTTTATGTGTATGCTGGTCTGTCTCTGGCATCATCCTACCCGTCCACTCCACCACCATCCAGCAGCTGATGACGTAATTTCCCCCTATGAACTTGCAGGGTCTCTCAGGGTCCGTTAGCAGGTTCCCGCTATTGATTTTGGCCTTATCAGGACAGTAGATCTGCTTTAGGCATGATGTAACCTGCAGAGATATTGCAGGGTGAGCTCCCCACTGCTTACCCAGTCTGACAGCTTGTGCCAAGTCTGGTTGTGCTTGCACTGTTTGTTGGAGAGATAGCTGACATAATGGGACTTATTTACTAAGGGTCGCATTTTGCACTTTCGTCGGACTGTGCACTCTATCAGGATTTACACGGCTTTGACAGGTATTTAACATGTGCCTGCGCTGGGATTGTGTCGCACGCAATCGGTTTTTGGCGCAGCTGCGCTGGCTGTCATGCAGCAGAAATTGGGGCCTTGCTGTCAGACAATTCGACTGATTCGGACTGAGTGTGAGAAGACAAAGCATTTACATGCACCAGGAGAAGAAGGTGAACTCCGGCGGACCTGAGCGGGAAACGGACACATGCACAATATCGGGCACATGATCATAGTGAATCGCGGCACAGTGCATTATCGGTGGACAATGTGCTTTCAGTGAACTCCGCAAGACCGGGTAAGTAACTGTGCTCCAACATGTTTATGGCTTTAGGGCCGATTTAGGGATTATTTTTGCAGAACAAGTTGTACTTTTATTGGTAGCATAATGGGCTAAATGTACCTTTCTGATCACTTTTTATTGTGTTTTTTTGTTTGGTTAAATGTACAAAAATTAAAGCATGATTGTGGCATATTTTGTTATATATATTTTTTTCTTTTGCTATGATCACCCTAGGAATTCACTAATGATATTATTATGCAGATGATGAGAATAAACTGACTGGAGTTACAGAGACAATCTTCTACTGTCAAATTTATGAATCAACTAGGATTGTGAATCAATTTCTACTGCTTCTGTGCAAATGGAACAGACAACATGCAGAAATTATTGGCAATTAGCAGAAAATTCTGATAGAGAGTAGTTCTGTAGGTGCTTCTAATCCTTATGGGCTGTTGTTTTGGTCAATTTTGTCATTGCTCTCGGCCGTGGCGGTAGCATAAGTGGTAGTAGTTGTTCAGGTATTGCAGCTCATCCAGGATGGCGTATCAATGTGAGCTGTGGCAAGAAGATTAGTATTGTCTCTGAGCACAGTGGTCCAGAGCATGGAGCAAATACCAGGAGACAGACCATTACAAAAGGAGACGTGTGGTGGCCGCAGGAGGGCACCAACCCAGCAGCAGGATTGCTACCTCCTCTGTCTTCAGGGCACAGATAGAGTTGAATGCAATGATGAAGTGCTCTGCACACACTTATCAGTCCTCTGTCGCAAAGTAATAACATAATCAGATGAAACAATAGGAATGAGTGCTCTGCTCGCAACAGCTTACAGTCTACGATTGATTTTGAGGGCACATTTGAAAGTATGGTAGATAGGTATTAGCTAGATAGTTCAAGGTAATGCATTCCAGAAAATAAGCGCAGCTTGGGAGAAGTCCGAGAGACGAGAGTGGGGGGTTCAAATTAAGGAAGAGATTACAGATAGACTGAGATGAGGGCAGAAAGGTAGAGTGGTGTAGCACTGTGCCTAGCTTTGTGGGAGAGGGTGATTCATTTGAATTGAATATGGAAGGTGATGGGCAGCCAGTAAAGTGAGTGCCACAGAGTGTAGGCATCCGTGTAGCGTGGGGATTAATAGATCAATTTTGCCTGATTGCAAAGACCGATTAGCAGGTAGTTAAAGTGTCAAGACAAGAGTGAATCAGTGTGACAATTAGGGTTTAAGAGGTTTCCGTGGTCAAGAAAGGACGGAGAGTGCAAGTGATTGTATGTAAGGAGACAGTAAAGTGCAGTTAGAGGAGAAGAAACACAGACACATCAATCCTCAGTCAAATGGATCCAATGTCAAAATGTGTATATGTAAGGAAACAGTAAAAGTGTTGTCAGAGAGAGAGGATGAAAAGAAAGCAAATTCTCAGTCCAATGGAGTGCTGCACCCTGAGGAGGAGCTAGTGGTCCACATTATCAAATGCTGCAGAGAGCATCAGAAAAATGAGGAGCAGATAGTGCCCTTTGGATTTTGCAGTGAGGCGATTGTTGAAGACTTTAGAAAGACAGTTTCAGTGGAATGTATAGAGGCGGAATCCAATTGTAGGAGATGAGATAGCAGAGAGATAACGCAACTTTAGTAAAAACAAACCAAGTGTTTCAGATTTTGTGAGATGAAGAGGATATTAGAAGTCGGATCAATGAATAACAAAGAAAAAAGTGTCTACTCACCAAGTAAATTCTCTTTATTTTGTGCCATTAAACAAAGCAGGACAGTCACTAGGTGGTAACACTGTTGTTTTGTCGCTCGGCATCCTTCTCTAGCCCTTTTGTCTATGTTGTTTGAGCTGAGCAACCATGTGGATCTCACGTGGTTGGTCACTGTATATAGGGACAAGGTTATGCCTCTCTTTTCTCTATCTTTGTGAGAATTAGAGACTGGTCCAGGTGGTTTTAGCATGGTTTACACCACATCATTTGAAGGAGCAGGCAATTTCTCTTCTGAACCAGAATAAAAAGAGAGCTTAAAATTATAGTGGCTTGAGAATGACTGTCTGGGGAGACGGTGATTTGTCACGAGATGTAGGGGGAGGAGTTCTATTGTGGGTAGTGGGAGCCGAGCAGAGGAAAGAACTACTCGTGAGCTCTTCATTCCTGTGACAGGCTAAAGAAGAATGATCATAGCTACAGGACCATGAAGGCCTGGCGCCTGTGGATTGCGAAATTTTCCTGCTCTTTATATGAATTTTATAGTTTTGTAAAATTGTAGGTGGGCCAGATCTCAGCCCAAGGTCTGTGACAGTAGTGGCTTATGTTAGTAAGGAGTGAATGAGTACAAAGACGTGTATTGATATATTATAGTGAGAAGAGTTGATGATTGGTGAAATATACCAGATTACAAGGTGAAGGGCGAGTTCGGGTTTAAAAAACACGGCAAAATGGTATCTCATTCGTTGGGAGGGGTCGGACGGGCGTTTCAACTACTAAATATGAGTTCTTAATCATAAGCCTGAGGCATGTTGATACAAGGGGGACCGCCCGGCGCATATTCGTCGGGTTTTCTCCCGACTAGTTCCGATTTGCGCTGCATTTAAGTGGCGGTGTTTTGGCGACACGCGATCGGTTTTTGCTGCAATCAGCCGCCAAATTGCATTGACACAAAATCGGGGCCGTTGCCGACAGACCATCAGACTGGATTCGGACTAGAAGCGCGAGATTTAACAATTCAAATTGTTGTCGCAAACAGCACTCATACACTTGGGAAAGAAGGTGAACCCGGCATACTCAGCGGGAAGCGCCAAGATGCCGGAAAATGGAAGGCGCACATCTTGAAGCAATCGCGCGGACTTCATCCTCGTCTGAGAACGCACCTCGGGGATCTCGACAGGACAGGTAAGATAAATCCTGCCCCATGATGAGGTTATATGCTATTAAAAACGGAAGTAACTAAAAAACACATAACAATAACATCAAGGAAAACAGGGGTGCAAAAGAGTGTAAATATAAATAACACGCTGCTGTATCATATAATATCTGTAACATTATATCAGATCATTCCTTTGATTTAGAATGGTATCATGTTGGAATACAATGTTTCTGTGGCTTTTTTTTTTTAACGCACATCTTCTTTTATTAAGGTTTGAGGTACTGCAAATAATGACAACCGTTCACATGGGGGCAACATTATCATTGGATTACGTGGAATCACAGCAGAGAAGGGCACACGTGAGATAACGGTTTGTTGAGATCCAAATGGGTGCAGAGCTCGATGGGTCTGAACTCCAAGACCCTGAAGGTCCAAGGAAACAGGCAACGGCAGCAATCTGTTGAATAGGGGTTATTTGAAGTTTCACAAGTGGAACAGCGACGTTTCAGCTGCCTCTATGCAGCCATGCTCACGCATAGTGAGTAGTGGTACAATTCGGGGCTTACATCCCCCGCGAGGAATTGACATCATATGCAACAACCAATCAGTGTACATGTGAATCGGTTAACATATCATAAAAAAATATGCAAAGTCAAGAAAGTGGAACCCTGCACAGCAATGGATACCCCAATAATATAAACGACACCGAAACGTAATCCAATAACAAAAGCAAGCTGTGGGCCACTGTTTGATACAAAAACATGATTTTATTGTTTGAAATCCGACACAAACACAGACATACCGTAAAAACAATTAAATAGTACCAAGTACATACAGTCCAAATCCCGATGTTATTTATCACCCTGGAAGTACAACAACAAACCCCGGTCGATTGGGTACGTAAAATAAACCAAGATCAACCCTATGAAGAGAGTAAAAAGTGGAAAGTGCCGTTGCATATACATGCACTGGTACAAGTAGACTGGTGTCTGAAAGGAGTATTCCTCCAGTTAGTAAGTCTGGAGTGTACAAGGCAAATCCCCAGTATAACATTCATGATTATCTACGGCAGGAGGCCAGTTAGCGCAGTTGGCACACATCACAGAAGCGGGTTTATACAATAGTCAGGAGGTGGAGGCCCCCACGCATTCCGCTCTCATGAGACTTCCCCTCAGGGGGTGGGAAAGAATGCAATCTGTATATTGAAAACCAAAATGGCTAAAAATACAGGAGGAAAATGATGATATCCTCAGCGGTAGTGGGTCGGTGTAACCATGGTTGGTGTTGCTGCTCAGTGTTGTGCAGTAGTGATTCTAATCAAAAAGAAAGAAAACGACAAAATAATTAATAATATGTACAGATCCCATAGGATACAGAAGACCTACTTCCTAACATGAATATCTGATTAATCACAAACTATAGTTATTGGACCAAGGGAGACTCAATTCAGGTGTTCAATTGAATTCTACATTAAGACCATAGGTTGTATGAATTCAGTTTATATCCATTCGTTTCCCGTTTTCTAAGAACTTTCTGTCTGTGCCCCCTCTCCTCTCCTCAACGGTATAAACATATTATAATGCAGAAACCTGAGCGGTATGTTTTGGTGACCGAACTCTGAGAAATGTCTTGGTATCTGGTAATCCACTTTGGATAGATGACCGATGGTGTGTAATCTCATAACTGGATTCTGTGGTTGTCTCCCTACATAATTTTAGAGGCAGGGGCATATTAACACATAAATGACATGGTCAGATCTGCAAGTTAGGTGGGGTTTTAATCCGGTATGTGGTATTGGTAAACCACCACCGTTTAGTGTCGTAGCAACGGTAGGTACTCCTGTCAATGGGACCAATGTCGCTTGACACAGATTGTCCTTCAATTCCTGGGACGTTTATTGGAAAGATGGGGAGGGTAATGTAAATTAGTCCCGATATCGCTATGATATCGTGTAAGAAGTGGCCCAGGGTCTACGAAATCACATAGAACATGTTTGGTCTGTGCGCGCCATAGAGTGGACACAAACGGAATTCTGTATCGTACGTCCCCACCTCACGGAGGGCATGAGTAAGGTGTCCTTTTGGGACAATTCCTTTTACAGTCTAGCTACAACTCGAGTGGATAAGCCTCTAGATATGAACTTTATCTGACATTTCTTGTTTAACTGTATTACTCGGTGTTGGGTCATCTACAACCTGGGACCCTAATCATAATTGAGCTCAATAAGAAGGAGGTCTCTGTATCTTAGACTTTAGGTGGGCAATTCATAGTGGACGGGTAACTTACTATTCCTCTACGTGTTTCGACTTAACCTCTGTCTTCAGTCTGTCTATCCGGTCAATATATTACTCTTCTAGTATCCAGGACATTGGGTATGATGCCGATTTGAGCAAGGACATTGAATTAATGCCTGGAAGCCCATCTGCTTGAGGCTGAGTCAAAAAAAGCTGTTAAAGTTTGGCCATGCTTGCCATCCACATAAGGAAGATCATCGTCGTGAATCCAACCTGTTCCCCAAAAGCCCACAGTACCATGTGTGTACGCGTGGTGATGCACGGTTATACCAAAGACGACCTCCAGATCCGCATAAAAAAGATATTGGGTCAAGAGGGGGTATGTTGGCGCCCTCTTGCATCCCAAGTAACGTCAGATAATAGAGTCTCCCAAATAGAAAGGTCGAGTACATGTGAGTATGATGTCTCAGTAAATCCACACACATTCCTGGCTGGTAAAGAGAGAGATCAGGTTCGCGGTGCCAGAGCTTTCATAATGCATGATAAGCACCCTTTAATGGTTGTCTATACTAAGTGTATATGACGTTTACGAAACTCGAATGAGGCTAGAATGGCATCCGGAGTAGGTGACCTGTATATGACTTTTTTAGGAGGAAATTGGACACATCACGATTAAAGGATGTGGCGACATCGTTAGTTATGTCGGCACAAGGGTTTTGTCCAAATAGGAAGTAGGTCTTCTGTATCCTATGGGATTATGTACATATTATTAACTATTTTGTCTTTCTTCTTTTGATTTAGATCACTTACTGCACAACAATGAGCAGCAACCACCACCATGGATACACCGACCCACCACCGCTGGAGGATATCATCATTTTCTCCTCCTGTATCTTTAGCCATGTCAATAATTCATATCGGTACCTTTCACTAACCACAGTTGTTATGGACAAATACCTGGTGCGCGGGTCAACAGTGCTGACGGCCTCTTAGAGGTGTTCAGACTCCGTGGAGTACACATAGCCATATACAAGTATCTTGGGTATTTTGTGGCTGCAGATTGGCCCCTTCTGGACTTGTTGCCATGGGAGTCCTGTACCTTATTGTGTTGGCCTGGTAATTTGCTGTGCCTGGACACCATGGGGTATATCCCTAACTTCATTTACTCTTGTACTGGCATATTGGACACTTTTCCCTTCCTTAAGATGGCCACAGCTGCATGAGCACCGCTCTTGTGAGACACATAGTGTCACATGACGTGTTTACGGCTACACCAGGATCGCGGGGTCCTGGAGCTTAGTCTCCTATATTCGGACCGTTCAGCGACAATCGGTGGCGCCACACAGTGTGCACTCACTGCGCTTGCCTGGCTGTCATAAAGTACTTTGGGAAGAGTCACCTTGCCGTATATCTTTTGTTTTTATTTTCCCGATGTGGTTTAGCTTACCTGGTTGCTATGCAACCAACCGACATGTGCCTTCTGTTGTTGTTAACAAATGGTTGTGTTGAGGTGGTTGTTCCTCAGTCGGAATATATGCTCACACACACTCGTAATTATCTACACGTTGTTACACTGTATAGAGTACCATTTTGTGTTGTAATATGTATAATATATTTTGTGATTATGTTACCGATCACTATGTACACTGATTGGTTGTTGCATGTGATGTCACTTCCTGCGGGGGATTTAAGCCCACCTTGTACCACTACTCACTATGCTTGAGAATGGCTGCATAGAGTCAGCGGAAACGTCGCTGTATCCACTTGTGAAATAAAATAACCCTTATTCAACAGAGTGCTGCCCGTCTGCCTTTTTCCTTTGGATTACGTGTGACATGACATCACTATACACATTATTCCACTGAATCTATCCCTTCAAGCAATCCAATACCATCTGGAAAAATACAATGTGTTCCCGAATTTACAGATATCGTTTTTTCTAGATGTTTTGTATTTTTTGTTAACCAATAATTATTTCTCGACAAAGATTTTTTTCTACAGAGACAAGGGTGCCCTATGGGCTGAGGTTTTCCCCTTCGCTAACAAATCTCTTGGCATGGTATGAGGAAAAGTATATTCACACCATACATAATGCTTTTAAACAATTCATAATATGGTCTGGTTTTATGGTCGGGACAAAGTGACATAATACCACCCTTTGTAGATTACATGAAAATTGCGCTTACCTTCATCCAGGATAGGCCGGTGAATTTCAGGGCATTTCGGCGCCTCCGGGAACTTCAATGCAGCAGCGCCACCTGGTGGACTTCGGAGGAACTACCTTCATAAATCCTGGCCGTACCCGAATCCGGCGCAGAGACCGCGCCGCTGGATTGCGAATGGGCCGGGTAAGTAAATCTGCCCCATAAAAGTCATTTGTGAGTTGTTTCGTAAACCAATTGCAGGCAATACACTCCTGCTACACTATGCTACAAGTTCCCATCCACCTGACGTGAGAAAAAATCTCCAAAAAGAGAATATATCAGATCTAAACGCATCTGTACACAAGAAATAAAATTTCAGCAAACTTCTAAACATATCTCTAGACGCCTGCTTAATAGAGGCTATAATACAAATAATTTAAACCGTACAAAAGCCATGATATCATCTAAAACAAGACAACAATTGTTACATAGCAAGAAATTATCATCAAAAAATGAGATGAAAATAACAATCAAATAACTTTTACCACTGATTACACTTATGATTATCACCATCTGTCCATTCTGGAACAAGACTCTGATTTATGTGAAATACATTATGTTGGCAGCTACAGATGTGCAGCGCCCCGATGCACTATGTGTAAATACATACAAAAAACTTTGTTTGTTACCTCGAGTCACACTAATAAAAAGTACAAAATTTGTACATTCATTCATTGTAATACCACTTACATGCTCCTCACAATAGTGTGTCAATCATGTTCTTTGCATCACATTGGTAGCACAAAATGATGGCTAAAAAATAGAATTTCCGAACATATATCAGGAGCTCGTTCAGACTGCTCGAGTTCTACAAATATAAACAACACTCGCAATATTTATGCAGTATGCAAGCATTGCAAAGAAGTTCACAATGGGGACACATCAATGGGGACACACAACTCTCCCCAAAAGGGGAGGGGATTGGGTAAAAGCCCTGCGTAATAGAGAATCCTATTGGATTCTCATGATGCAAACCAGAATTTTGTACAGTCTAAATCAAGGTACAATGGGGTTTATTTACTAAGGGTCCCGCGGCCGCATTTCCGTTGGGTTTTCCGACGTTTTCAGGGATCGCGCCGCTGGCACAAATGGGGGAGGGGGGCGGACTCTCGGTCGATCCAACGGATTAGGACAAACTGTGGGGTTTAACTTAAAAATTGGGTCGCAAGCCATGCACTTACATGCATCAGGAGGAAGATGGTGAACTTCGGCAGACCTGAGCAGGGAAGCGACACATGGGCGATATTGGGTGCGGACAATACACTAAACCAGAAAATTAGCACCATGTAATAAAGAGACATCTGTCTTTATATTCTTTTATACGAACCCACTCCATCTATAGCTGAACAAAACCTCAAAGAGCACATGAGTGACATCCGGTCCACATAAACTAAGTTACACCATTTGAAATTAAAAACTTCTTTTAATAGTTAATATCATTAAAAACATCAATGTAACAGTATGACAGCAATATAATGTCCTCGGGATTCAACTAATGCATCCACACAACGCAAGACAGCAATATGAGCACTAAAGATCAGGCATCATAGTATATATATATTAATAGGAAAAAACCCAAAAAGTGCCTGTGCCTAATGGGTTAATCATGATCCAACCCCACATGAAATTGCAAATTAGTAAAGTGCTAAGTGCTTTTCTAACAAAATGAATGGGGGGAATTGAATGGTGAAAAAGGCTTACCCATGCTGTCTGTGGAGGGGACGCCAGTACCCCGACGCGCGTTTCGCGTTTCCGCTTCCTCAGGGGGCCTGTGTATGTCTGTGTGTGGTCTCTTGGTGTTTAAGTGTTGTGGCGTGTCACGTGGGGAGCAGAGGAAAACGCCCACATCCCGGCCGGAAACAGACCTGACAATAAGCCACGCCCACGAACGCGTCATCGCGGGAGCGGCCCATGCCAGGTCATGTGAACCGCCCAGGTGCTGACGTCACCCCTATCTCGCCTTGGTCTCCCTGCTCCCGGCCCCCCAATGTAAGACAGAGAGCGCAAACCCGGGCTCTGGGAACATGTTACCCAGGGACCGGGATGCCCCCCTGCCACATGGAGTGACCAGGTATCCAGGAAGAACAACTTTTTTGGGACACGCCACAAAGTAGAGAATAGAAATTGTTGTCTGATATGGGAAATGACTGGAAGATAGTAAGTGCAGAGAATATCGAATATGTATGGTATCAATAGACCATAAGAATGAAAGAATGAAGAATATAATAAAAAGTGTAAAAGTGTGAGTTATTAAGTGATGAGTGACTATAAAGTGTGATGGTGTGTTAGGGTGCAATTGTGGAACTGAAATGACTGTGTGAGTGCAGGATTAGATTCTTGAGATATATTATGCAGTGGTATGGTGAGTTACAATATTAGGTGAGTGCACATAGTGTATGAACCCCTCGTGTTCAAATTGAATTTTAATTGTAATTTAAATCAAAATTTAGTGGTATAATATAACAGTGTAATTGTGAATACATAGTGGTGATGCCTCCCCCCACCCCCCCTCCCCCCTCCTATTGTTGACCCTGCATACATGTGTTCAAAATCACACCAAACTTAACTTTATGCCCACCCTCGTGTGTGTTAATATAAACTGACCCTCTAGCCCTCGTGTTACCCCTAACCCCACATAGGCTAAAACACTTCAATCTCCCTCCCATCACTCACCACAAATGCCCCCCTCTCCCCCCCCCCCATCCCTCTTCCCTTCATACCCCCCCCCCCCTCCTTTTTCCCCATTTCCCTCTCGCCACAGATTGGCCTCACCCCCCACCCCCTTCCCCCCCCACAATCCCAATTGCCAACTGGCAGTGTATTGCAGTGGGTTAAACTGATTCAGCATCCGAACGTGTGTGTAGTCCACTCAGTGTCCCATATCCATGGACCCGATAGGGATCCTACTTCTATGTTATTGATATATATCTCCATCTCTTAGGTCATCTCATTTTCTTTTTGTTGTTTCTTCTTTGTCCTATCTTCTTTTTAGGTCTTCATTTTCTTCCTCATTTTTATTCTCTTTCTTTTGGACGTCAAATATTTTCATCATGTCCAATTCCATCTCAGGGACCACCAGACAGCGCATCACAGGAAGATATATTAAACATCGTGTTTGTGTGATCTACAATAAATCATTATATGGAAAAAGTATTGTTTAGTCATTCTGTTTTCCAAAACAAACAAGATAAAAACAAGTGGGGGGAGAAGGAACAAGGAGCAAAAGGAGGGAAGACATGGGAACAACAAGAAAGATATAGATTTCTAAAGCCACATTAGATATAAAAAGTGGACGGTGTGGTTGAAACAGGGCAATTCAAGGAAAAGCATTATTGCAACATGTTACAAAAATGGAGAGAAGCTCAGTGCTTCATTAAGGCCTTTTGGAACCTTCGTGTCTAGTAATACAATCCATTTGCACTCCTTCTGTGCCAATAATTTCTTTATATTACCACCTCTGATACCTAAATGAAGTCTTTCAATTCCACGGACCTTAAAGGTCCTAGGATCACAATTATGGTGTGTCCTAAAGTGCCTGGGAATTGTCTTCAATTGGCTCAATTCTAAGGGTGTCCTTGCTTGTTGGGCCTTCATTATGTCCCTTACGTGTTCCCTTGTCCGGACCCGCAATTCTCTGATTGTCATCCCTATGTATATTAAAGAGCAGCCGCAGGTTGCATAGTATATGACGTTGGTACTGCTACAGGAAATATATTCCCTTATTTTAAAGTTCCTGCTTCCATCAGAGGAATCGAAGTCTTGCGTCTTTCGGGATCTCTTCCGGACGGGTAAGTAAATGTGCCCCAATGTGTTATTTTATATTTACACTCCTTTTGCCATGCGTTGTCTCCTCCTGTTTTCCTTGATGTAATCAACGACGTGTTTTAGTCAACTTCCGTTTAATACGTATACAACACACCATGTATCCATACATGCTCATGCTATGTTTGAATGGTGCAGATTAAAAATTTTATTTTTTTCTTAAATATGACATTTTATGGCTAAATATATTTTGCCCAACTCATGCCACTGGAGACAAACACCCTAAAAATCATTTTGCGGGTTCTCCTGGGTACAGCAATACCCCATATATGGCAATAATTTACAGGCTAGGCACATGGAATGTGCGGCATGTAGCATTATGAATAAGTTGTGCAGAGGACATCAGGGATGTGTGATAAATCTGAAACATTCATTCATAGATAGCCCAGGTTATTTATGATGTATGGCTGTCTGCTCCATTAACCCTTTAAGGAAGCAGGGTTTTTTCGCTCATTTTTGGCTCTCCACCTTCAAAAATCCATAACTTGCGTCACGTTCTTGTGGGCTCAGTTTATACGACTTTCACTCTGTGCTCCAAATAACACCTCTGCTTTATTCTTTGGTTCAATACAATTGCGGTGATACCAAATGTATATAGGTTTTATTGTGTTTTAATACATTTTCAAAAATTAAATGAATGTGTACAAAAAAGAAAAAAAAATGTTGCCATCTTCTGACGCTAATAATTTTTCATACTTTGGTGTTCGGAGCCGTGTGAGGTGTAATTTTTTGCAAAATGAGACGACGTTTTCATTGTTAACATTTTGAGGACTGTGTGACATTTTGTTAATTTTTAATTACAATTTTTAAGTCATGTAAAAAGATGTAAAACTCGTGTTTCGGACATTTGGGCACCATTTCCAGTTTTGGAGGTCACCGCTGGGTGATAGCGATGGCTCTTTGCTGCAATAAGCAAAGTCCATCTCTGTATGAAGAGGGCTCAGCCCGTGAGTCCTCTTCATACACCTTTCATAGCTCTGTAGCGGATATAACCGTCGCAAAGCGTGAAGGGGTTAATCTCTGGGAGCAATGAGGGGTCTGACTGAGGTACCTGGGACCCCATCACTGAGACCCCCACCAATCAGCAAGTTAGGCCCTATCCTGTGGATAAGACCTAACTTGGCTCCTGGGACAACCCCTTTAAGGGTACGGTAACATGGGGCATTTACATTGCGTTTAGAAACACAATTCAAACGTTTGGGGGGGCTGGGTGCAGCCTAATAACATATGCATTTCCAATGAACCACATGCAATCAGTAATGATCAACCAGCATTTTGCAACAAGAGCTTTCGTTTTTTTATGACAGTTTCTTATATGTATTGTAATGGTTGTCCTGGTAATGTTAATATAAAATGTATAATTATATGTTAAACAAAAAAAAGTATGATTTAGTGTCAAACAGAGAGATCTCTGAGAAGATCTATCTCTATACCAGTGCATTGAGCTTGTGTCACAGTGTGACTCTATAGAAGCTCTAGTGAGAAAAAATCCTCCCACTGACAACCTGTAAGACTATAGCCTGTGGGGCACATTTATTAGGGCCTCTACCCCACTTATTGCTAGCCCTCTCCACCACCTTCACGCCAGTAGTGAGCTACCTCATGCAGGGTGTGGGCCAGCGAGGGGCCTTACTGTTCCTGCCCATTCCCTGCTGCTGGCGACTTTTCACATGTGATAAGTCGCCAGCTGTGTTTATTTTGACGCCAGGCAGAAATAAACGCTGCTCAGCCTCTTGATGGCGTGGTAGAGAGAGGAGGTTATGAATTCAAATCCCCCTGTGGGCATAAAATGTAAATGAATAGCATGACATAATTTACAGACCATGTGCCAGGGGAAGCCCTGGGAGATTTTGTAACACCATAAATGGACAGGTGATGGTATTTCCCTGATGACGTTGGTCTTGATATGCCGATGTCCCAACACTTCTATACAAAGGATTCCCTGTCCAATGTCTCTTCTGAGGATTCTCCCGCAGACAGCTACTAGGAGTCTGTGGAACGGCACAAGTCATTCAATACCGAAAATGATGGAAACCCAGTATTGAACCTTCTGAGTTTGAAAGTATTGAGGATTTGATGCATCGTGCAACCCTAAAAAGAACAGTTCAACGCTACTCACATAGCACACTGAAAAATACATTAAGCGTAAATAGCGCTAGCACAGCCAAAAAAGGTATTACATATGCACCGAGCTAATGATCAGTATACCTAAGTACCACTTTAGAGAAAACTGTGTAGCGCTATTCATAAGTCGCACTGAAAATTGCGTCCAGTGTAGAATAACACTAGCACAGAGCACAGTGCATTTGGGTTCAAAAGATGATGGGATTAACGGATGACTAGTGCATACTTCCCAACCGTCCCGGTTTCGTGACTTTCACGATTTTTTAGTTCTGTCCCACCGCCCCGGGATGGAGGTCAGGAGACTACAGGAGGAGGATGGAGGACAGGAGGCCACAGGAGGAGGATGGAGGACAGAAGGGCACAGAAAGAGGAGGATAGAGAACAGGTATCACACCATGTGAGGAGGGGTGGGGGTTTGAGTACAGAAAGAATTATGTGTAAGTTTGGGGAGATAAATAAAAGTGCAAAACCACATGTAAGGGCAGGATAAAATTAAAGAAAGGGTTCTATATGTTTTACATGTTGCAGAGTTGCATTAGGGGATATTATATTGGTCCACGGGAAGGGGGGGCTAAAGTAAGGGGCATTGTACCATGTGGGGACCATCAAGTTCGATATTATACTATGCCTGTGGGTGGGACAATGGGCGTGGTTTAGAATAAGGGGGAGGGGCTTTGTGTCCCTCTTTCTCTTGCCCAAAAGTTAGGAGGTATGCTAGTGTGATAAATCAGGGAATGCACAGGAGATGATCAGGAAGGAATAGCTAGGAAGATGGGAGTAGTAGTGGTGTAAGTGCAATGTGACACTGTAGCAATTTGCTCCTCTCTCAAGCGATACCAAAGAAAACTGGAGAGCGGGAATAAACGAAAATAACATTTTTACTGTAAAAACGCTGTGATTGTACTCTCCGATTGGCCAATGACATAGGCAGGAGGAGAAAAGGGGACGGAATACCAAAAACTCCTTTATCATTATAAAAGTAAAAGCGGGCATTACCTGTGAGGGGTATTATGAGTGTATATGTATGTGTGCGCATGTGGGGGGGGGGGGGGGTTACAGAAAATGGAGCCACTCTGAAGAGGGTACTGAAAGGAGAAATGGAATTAAGAAGACACATTTTATGTTGCCAGATAGCATTAGGAGTTATTATATATGGGAGCTGGTCACAGGAAGGGGGTATTACACCATGTGGTGCCATTAACATGGTTGTTATTGCTGGGGGTGGGGCAATGAACTGGAAATAGGGATTGGTACACACAACGTCCATTTTCTCCTTTCTGTCCATTTCAAAGTTGGGGAGTAAATAAACCCATAAACCCCAAATTGGGGATTATTGTCTAATACAATATAACTTGTCAGCAGCTACTGCTCATTTGTGTGTGAAATCAACCCCCTCAGAATAAGCAACATCAAAATACGCGCTGTCCAGCCATCTCTGCACTCCTAAGATCGTTATCTCCTAGGCGTGCAACAGGAGCGCATGCGCAGTGTGTAGAGCCACTTCCTGACAACGTCAGACTAAGAACCTGTGGAAAAGTACGCGTCACCAGCAGCTGCTTCAACGTCAGATCCCTCGGCGCATGCGTGGTCCTAAGGTGAGTCCCGGCAGGTGCCGATGCTTGGGTCTAATGATTGTAGATATATGTATAAAATCGATGACCCGCGTGAGATGCGCCGTTATACGGTACTGCGCGCTGGCTGCTGCGTGTGGGTGATAACACAGTTGTGGCTTGTATGTTGGCAATGTTGTTGAGCTACGCCGATTGTTGTGGGCGATGCTTGCTGGACTTCTCTCTGGGAGACACATAACAAATAATTTTATTGTAAGATTCTTGTAGTTATCACCCTAAAGGAGGTGTTCATGCCCCATTTATATGTAATGTACAATGTTATTGACCATGGCAGCCAGTTGTGGGTGCGGTGGCAGCGTTACATTGTACAGAGTAATTGCTGCCACAAATAGAGTAGTGCTCACATTTTATATTTTGGGTCTGTTTGTGGATTGGATTTTGAGGTGGTCATCATCCACAGAATCTCATCAACCTCCTTTGTGGGTTCTGTTGGCACAAACTCTTCATACGATGTTATGTTCCATTCACACGACCGTAGGGGGATGTATATACGGCTGCAATCTTGTGGTCGTATGTACGTCCCCCATAGGCCGATGATGGATGCTCAGAGCAATATGGTGCAGCACCATACCCTACCGCTCCGTACACAGGGAAAAGATAGGATATGTCCTATCTTTTCTCGTGTTACGGCGCTGTGCGCCATGCATCGCAATGGAGATGGGAGGGGTCACCACTCCTCCTCTACATCGCGGCAATCGTATCCTAGCCCAGCGGCACATGTTCCTGTAATTCCACCACTGAAACGGCAGCAAGAAAGGTCATGAGTTTTTTTTTTTTTGTTTTTTTTTTTCACTCCTAAAATAAAATGGTGGACTTCTCCTTTTTAAATTAAAATCTGCAATGGGAACAGCCCTCAAGGCCAAACTTGGAATGCATTACCTGCAGATTGGTTGCACGTCCTCTCCGTTTGTTAGATCCACAATGTAAATTAGTGGCAATGTAGTGTTTGTGTTTTACAAACCACATGCATAAGGCTGCAGCTTTCCACTTGTCATAATTATGACATGCAGCAGAAAAAAAACTGCTTCCACAGCTGATTTCTTATGCAATGTGTGTTTTTGTAAATCCCATACACTACATTGCCATGAAATTACGTGGTGGATTTAATGAATGGAAAGTAATCATTCAGAAATCAACCTTTGTAATGCAAAGGTTGTGCTCTGCATCCCTGTTACGGCAAAATCATGCTCATAAAATGCATCCGAAACCAGGTGATTTTGGTTTGTTTCTGATGCCCGTGCAATTACCCATTTGCCACAGCCTGTGTTCACATCTGCCATTTACATTTAGATTTAGTTTATAACACGCAATACAACAGAGATCTGCCTAATTGCATTGCTGGCAACATTTTAATTTCATATACGCAATTTTTATTTATAGCATAAACATTCCAATATTGGCAGTACAAAGTTACATATACAACAATACACAAAGTTACACAAACAACACTGATTTAACAAGACATTAAAATGTCATGGTCCCCATATAGTATTCCAAGGCTATAAAAGAAAAAGTGGCACTTTTAAAAAATAGTTTAATTATAGCTTCAATCTTTGGTGGATCATGATTTTTCCACTTACAGGCTATTTCTGCTCCTGTGGCCCAAAATATTTAGCTTACTGCCCATCTAAGTTTAGAGGACATAGCTACCTATGTAAAGCAAGGCCAATTCTAGGCTAGAAATTATATTATTGTTAACCCTGGATATTAAAGCAAACACTTGGTCCCATATGTCTCTAATAATTGGACATACAGGCAATGTTAACAAATTCGATTTCTGTTGATTTCTGTTTCAGGAATGCCAAGTAATAATAAAAAAAATCAGGCTGTGAAAAACAGGTGTCAATATTTATTTTCTAATGGATGGTAACATGTCCAGCAGCAGCCTCCCCTCATTAATACAATGTCTAGCAGAGCCCCCTTAAAAATAATAAACTCTGTATTATTATTTATTACTTGCCTCTGCTCTCTTCTTCTACCCGTGTCTCTTCTTCCTCTACCTGTGGCTTCCCAGCAGTGCGGGCCTCTGCTGGTGCACGCCTCTGGCGGTGCACATGATGTGCGTGTCATCATAGTTTGTGCGTGGGCGGAGCGCATAAATATGCCTCTGCCCGCACTGCTGGGGAATCAGATCTATGGGGAGATGAGGAGCTGCATAAGATATATACACTCACCGGCCACTTTATTAGGTACACCTGTCCAACTGCACGTTAACACTTAATTTCTAATCAGCCAATCACATGGCGGCAACTCAGGGCTGCAGGGAGTGAGTCTGTAAGTCATAGAGCACTTCCTTGTCATATTTTATACACCGTCCTTCCAAATGTTTGATTTACGTTATCACCTGTTAATGCAGATTTTAAAAGCTGCTTGTTAAAATGTACATTGGGATTGGTTGGGATTAACATTCCTCATATTTGTAGTCATTATAATTAAAACTGTCCTTAAGTCATAAAGTAGTCCTCTTGAAAACAAGGAGCCATATGTTCAAACCACTCCTAGTTCATGATATCTTTATAATAGGCTTGTTCTAACTCACTTAACTTTAAGATATAAAGTAATATGATTGTGCAATTTACTGTAGGAAACAAGGACTTGCTTATTGCTTACTTTAATTGACAGTGAAAATAAGAGAGGCTTATATTCTACCTACACTGTGAATCCATGAAAACTAAAAAATGTATTTCCAGCAAGTAAAGTTAACCCTCACCATACAGCAGGAACCAACGGTAATGTACTAATCACACCTCAGTAAGGGGGTTAAACTGACTGCGCCAGTTTCTGTCTGACTGCACTAGAAAGAACATGAATCTGCTTGCACATGCATTATAAAGTGTCTGCACCAGTTTTGTGACAAGACAGAAAAAATGGACACCAAGGGGAGTCTCTGGTGCCTAGTCAGAGTTTGTGACCATTTAATACAGCGACTCTATAAAATGTGGTGTTTCACACTTCCCAAGCAGTGCAGGGTGCGCCAGATAATTGAAGACCATGTGCCAGTATTCACATAGTGTGATGCACCTGCGAGATTCTTGAGGCAAACTGCACTAAGGCAGTCTGCGCTGACTTTAGATAAATGTGGGCCATCATGTTATTTAGGTTCCATGATATAGGCAAAACATTTTTATTACAAAAAAAACAAAGTAGATTTTGTTCTTTTAATAAATATAGTGCATAGAAAGAGTTAATAAAAGGTCACCAGTAGGGCATATGAATCACAAAGGTCCCCAGCAGGCATATGAGTCAGAAATCGTGCTTTAATAGCACGATATAAAAGTTATAGCATGTTTAAAAATGGTCTAGGCATTAAGTGTTAAACATGTGCAAAGATAAGGGGTTAATATGAATGTTGATTTAGGGATCATTCTGATCCCTACCAGGAGAAAGGAAGAATTTTAATTTTTTTAATTCATGGCAATTTGCCATAAAGAAACAAGTGTCTGTTTGCCACACTCGGATAACCTTGGATATTTGTTAAAAAGACCTTTATAATCAATTAAACAACTCAACAAGTATCTAATGGCTCTTTCACATAGAAGTCTAGGGTCACAAAAACACTGAGACAGGCCTGTGTTTTTTACTAATGAAGCAGAGAAAACAGGTGCTATGTTTTCAAAAGTATGGCCAAAAGTTTTGAGAATGATTCAAATGTTAATTTTTACAAAAGTCTACTGCATCAGGTTTTATAATGGCAATTTGCATATACTCCAGAATGTTATAAAGAGTGATCAGCTTAACAGCAATTAATTGCTAAGTCAATATTTGCCTAGAAAATTAACTTTTCCCCCAAAACATATTTCAACTTCATTGCAGATCTGCCTAAAAGGAGCAGCTGACAATGGTTTTCAGTGATTGCCCCAATAACACAGGTGTGGGTGTTAATCATGACAGATTGATCTCAAGCCCTCTCCTCATCAAGTAAGAATCACACCACTGGACACTTTAAAAAGAGGCTGGCAGTCATCATTGCACTGCACAAAACTGGCTGAACAGGGAAGAGTATCGCAGCTGAGAAGATTGCCCTCAGTCAACAACTATGCATCATCAAGGAATTCAAGGAGAGAGGTTCCATTGTGCCAAAAAAGGTTCCAGGCTGCCCAAGAAGGACCAGCCAGCACGGACCGTCTTAAAAGTGTGTTCAGCTTCGGGGTCGGGCTACCAGCAGTGCAGAGCTTGCTCCGAAAGGCACAGGCAGGTGGGCAGCAAAGAAGCCACTTCTCTCCAGAAAAAAACTCAGGGACAGACTAATATCTGCACAAGGGTATCGGCTCTCTCACAGTCTTGCCTAAAAACACATCCATGAAAAAGAATGGATGGTACTAGATTTCCTCCAAGAGAAACTTCTCCCAATGGTCCAAGCAGCAGTTTGGTGATCAACAATGCCTTTTCCAGGAGATGGAGCACCTTGCCATAAAGTCAATGGTGATAACTAAAAGGCTCAGGGAACAAAACAGAGAGATTTTGGGTCCGTTGCCTGGAAACTCCCCAGATCTTAAAACATTGAGAACTGTGGTCAATCATCAAGAGACGGTTGGTCAAAAAAAACCAACAAATTGTGACAAAATGCAAGCATTGATTGTGCAAGAATGGACTGTTATCAGTCAGGATTTGGTTCCAGAAGTTGATTGAGAGCTGCCAGGGAGAATTGCAGAGGTCCTGAAGAAGAAGGGTAACACTGCAAATATTGACTTGCTGCAGAACTCATTCTAAACTGTCAGTAAAAGATTTTGTTACTCATAATATGATTGTATTTCTGTACGTGATAAAAAACATCTGACATACACGTATAAAAACCAGAGGCAACAGATCATGTGAAAATATAATATTTGTGTCATTCTCAAAACTTTTGGCCATGACTGTATATATTTCCTCATCTGCAAATAGTAAGGTATATTTTTATATACATGTTTCGGAAATCAGATCAGAGAGAGGAAAAAGATTTATATGTACCTATTTAAAACACATAACTCAGGATAGACACAAACTGCACATTTTGAATGTTACGCTTGCCTTTAAATATCTATTGTCAAAAAACAGTTGCCCTGTCATGGGTGGGTCCAGTTAGTAGTGAGTCATGAAAGATGTGATCTTTTTATTAACCTGAAATCCAAACAATGTCTACCTTTACCAATATTAAGCATTTCCCCTTAACATTCTTATAACACAGATATAAAAATAATAATACTAACTAAAACACATACCTATAGTTATGTTAAGTTGCTGCACAGTAACTGTTCTCCTTTATCAAAGACTTTAATCTTTACAGACAAAAAAATGAAAGGGTTGCCCACTTCCAGAAAAAACTTGATATTATTTCAGTAATTTATACAAGTTCCAATATACTGTATTTCTGTATACATTCCTGCAGCTTGGGTGTTCACTGAAACTGAATGTGATGTGATTAACCGGTTCACGCTCCTGGTCCATATATCGGACGCTGAGCGCAGTGATAGAGCACTCAGGCCCCTTCCACACTCGCGTTGCATTTCACGTCAGAGTTTGATCAGGGGTGCGATCGTTTTTGGTCAGTGAAAACGCGCATTTTGCATCGTGTGCAATCAGTTTCAGTCAGAGTTGTTCAGTGTCTCAGTTTTCACGCGCGTTTTGATGCAATTTCAATGCGTTTTTCACCGCAGAAACGCGCGTGAAATGGATCAGGACTGAGCTCTATCTTTTCTATGGCAATTGATGCGTGAAAAACGCATTGCACTTGCAAGTGTCCAGAGTACAATGCGTTTTTGATGAGCATCTCCATAGACTGTATGGTGCGTTTTTCACGCGCGTGACTTGCAAAGTAAGAGCATGTCGAGATTTAACGCGCGTTAAAAAAACGGGCGTTGGTGCGTGAAAAAAAATGAAGTTGAAAAGACCCATTGATTACAATGGGTCAGAGTGCAAGCAAGTTCTGCGCGTCAAAAGCACACGCAGAAAACGCGCGTGAAAACGCAAGTGTGAAAGGGGCAGCAGTGTCCGAGATATCGAATGCGAGTGCTTGCTGATTCTGTGACGTCACCCTGTTTCGCCACAGGTGACGACTGTATGGGTGGGGAATCTCAAGGCGACACCCACCTGCCGACATCACAGGACCAATTTGATTGGTCCTGCGATGTCGATTGCTGAAACTGGACAGTCAACACAGACTGGCCCGTGACAGTGATCTCAGTCATTATAGAACATGTCATGACTGATCTCAGTCACGACCAGATCGGGTCATAACAGATTGCGTCATGACAGATCATGTCAGGACAGACTGCCGTTCTCCAACGCCCCATTCTGCATTGGTAGTGTAGGAGAGATATGTGATGATCTGTCCTGTAGGTACTGTGACAATCACTATTACACCCCCCTATTGTCCGTTTTTCCTTGCATGTGTTCCACCACAGTCTGCTTTTCGCGTTTATGCCCCCATGGCGTATGTAGAGGATTTAGTAGTGCACCACCTTGTGTAGAGATGAAGTGCACCACGGGTTTGGAGGAGGGTAGTGGTTCACGCAATTTGAGAATGTGTTATTAAAACTATAAACCTTCTAAAATGTGTAAAAAAAAATAAGCAAACAAAAAATTATTGATACTTTTTGTCTAAAAAAATAGAACATTTAAAGCTAGAAAATTGCATTTTTTCAAATTTTCCCTAAATGTTACATTTTTACAAAAAAAAAAAAAAAACCAATCAGAAAAATTATACTCTAATATAAACTACAATGTGTCACCGGAAAACAATCTCAAAATCAGTAAGAAATGTTAAAAAGTTATTATTACATGAAGAGACACGGTCAGATTTTTAATCCAAGGAATCACAGAACGTTTGTCTTTTTCTTTCATGTTTAGTTATTGACCCATGGACACAGCAGTAGAATAATGTTTTCATCTCCCACAGATTCTTACTATACAGAATGGAGCAGGTCTCTGGTGCAAACCAATAAAAAAAAATAAAACAACCTTTGTATAAAATGAAGCCTGATAGCATAATTGACACATTGGGCAGATTTATCAGGGTGACGTGGCGCAGAGGCCCTGAAATAATCCCAAATGCTAGCTTATTGCTAGCACTTGCGATTATTTGCCCAATCCGCCCCCTCATGACAAGTGGGGCGTGAATGGGGGGGCGTGCTGGCTGAACGGAGGGCGCAGCCAGCCATGAGTGGGCTGGCGGGGGAGTTACTGTCGCAGTGCCTGTGCACTCACGGTGCGTTTATTCAATGTCTGGCCCTGTCTGAAGGCGGTATCCGTGGGAATATGCGGTGGCGGGGCCTATCATGCACTGGTGTAGGATAAATGTCCCCCATTGTGGCTTCTTCTGGGGCATGATTTGGTTCTACACACCTTATATGATTAAATAGCATCACATTCTAAACAAATGATGTCAAAATAGTAAAAACAACATATTCTTTTGTTCTATTTTATCTTTTGTTAAAAACATTTTATATTTCCAAATTTTCATATTGAAAGTGATTAAAGGAAAATCAACCACTTGGAAATCCAGTATTGTAACCAAACCTACTTACTGGTCAGCATTTTATCCAGATGCAGCTTCAGATCTTCATTAGGGCCATTCACACGGCCGTTCATGGGGGACTACATGCAGCCGCAAATTTCGGCGATATATACGTCCCCATGACGGCAATGTGTGGCGACCGATCCGCGACGTACAAAGCGATCGAGCATGCCGTATCTTTTTGCTAGGTGCGCCGTGCGCCGCGTTTCCATGTAGGGAGGAGGGGTCAACTGCCAGTGACATCACGTGGCTCAGGGCAGGGGATTGGGATGGGGAGTAGGTGGACAGGGAGCACAATATCAGCAGAGGGAGCACCACCTCCCAGGTAGTAGTACATAGGAGGGGGGGGGGTGGAGAAGGAAAGGAAATAGCAGGAGAGTGCCCTGTGTGACGTTAGCACAATTTTAAAAGAACCTTTTTTGTAAATTTACAAGGTTTTATGACTAATGAGATGAACCTGCATCTGGATGAAAATGTTCAACAATAACTAGTTTTGGTTACATACTGATTTTTCGAGGGGTTGATTTCCTTTGAATTCCCCATTGAATATGGAAAATTGGGAAGATAAAAGTTTTAACTAAAAACCGATTAATAGAATAATAAAATATATGATGTTTTTAGTATTTTGTATATTTTGGGGATGGGGGGGGGATTTGGATGTTAGAAGGTGTGTAGAAGTTTGAGGCTTGCCCCGGAAAATGCAATTAAAAACCTGGGGTTGGGCATTGATACTATTTGGCTTGATTTTATACAAAGAGCTTCATTTCATTAGTTTTGTGAATATAAAAAATACTTTTTAACTGTGAATTTGGTTTTATTAATTTGTACCATGGATCTGCCCCTTTTAGTACTTGTAGGGCACATAGAACATTGAGTGGGAAGACGTATATGTATTTGTAATTCTGTGTGCACGGAAAGAAAAGAAAGAAAACAGCGGCCGTTTGGGGGGATGTGAAAAAAACTAGTGAACAAATGAGAAAGTAAACAGCGGCCGATACAATACTGACCCAAAATGGACTGAATTAATAGGGGTCAGTATGCTCTTCTTGAAAATCACAGATAGCATACTAAACAAAGGAATGTGTGAACAAGCCCTAATTCAGACATTGGATTTCACAACAAATAAATGTAAAATGATTTAAAGATCCACTTGAACTTTTCTGAGAATGGGTCAATGTTTGTTTTGATTAAAATGTTGATTGAGAATTCTTTTGTTCTACAATCCAATGGTATTTTAAGATTACAGACTTCATGAAGGTCTTACGTGTATGCATACCAAAGTAGATCATCCAGAATGTATTTCTCCACACTTCCACATAATACATACATTTCCACATATATACATACACACAAAGAAGCTCAGGCAATGTCAATCACATTGTTTTTTTTTTTGTTCATATTTGTTTTACAAGTTCATATGTTTTCGCAGCACATCAGACACCGATTAAAAAAAATATTAAAGTTGTTATTTTGTAATGTTCTTTTACGCAAATTTGCAATGCGAAAAAACAAAGATAAGTTAGAAGCCTTACATTATTACATTAAAATATCTACAAAAATTATGCATAGTGAGAGCACTTAAAAAACCTACCTTGGGATGAATCTTCTTGAGTGAATACACGGTTATCTATTCCAACAGGTTGCCGAAGAAGATGTGGTTGTGAGTGGTTAATTTGTTTGGCACAATCTGATTGGTGCCTTGACATCAAACAAAGCTCAGGAATCATGTAAAAGATTAGGAAAACCCAACCATTGGCTACTAAAGCTATGGCTCTTACAGGGTCATCCCACTGAGGATTCTTGCCCAGCGATATATTTCCTCTTAGTAGCATTACTATCCAGACTACCCAAATGGCAATTGAAAAACACATGGTTATAAAAATATGGATACTATGTCTTATCCAATATTTACAAGGCCCGCACATAGCAATCATTGATATTAGGAGTGTGACAGCCATCAATGCCAAAACATATATAAGTATGAGAACAAAGTCAATGTTGCGTTGTTGAAGATTGGCCGTACCCAGAACACATTCATTCATATTCCTACCAAGATAGATTGCTACATAAAGAATTGCTATGATAATTTGCACAAGTGAAAGGGCAATGACTGTCATTATCATTACCCACCATAACATACCTAGTCCACCCCGGATCAGTCTGACTAATTTACTAGCATGAACTAAAAGGCAAGAAAAACAGATGGCAAATAGGACGCCAAATAGAAAAAAACGTGTTGGGCAAGTACGGATATTTAGTCTGATGATGAAGGCAAATGTAAGACCAAAGATTCCAAATGTGCCAATGAGGAAGATGAATTGAATAGGAACCAAAGCCCTTTTGGCAGCGTCACAAATACGTGGTACCATAATAAGAAGTGCTAGCATGAGAGCGATAGTAAAAACAATCCCAGCTGCAGCCAGTGTTTCCACCACAATTCCCCATGTGCTGCACAAGTATTGGTAGTCCGGCTCAACATTACAAGACATCTTGCTTTAAGCATGTAACCAGGTGTGCCAGATCCTATGATGAAAAAAAATAAAAAGTAAAGATTACTGATAGAAAACACTCAATCAAACAAGTCTATATCCATATCTATGGATGCTATTTTGTATTCATAAACAATAGAATTGTCAAATTAACGACATCATATTACCTAGGAAAGTGAAGTTTGGATCCAGTCCTCTATTTGGTCACAGTTTAAAGTACATCTACCACCAGGATGAAGGACTGTATGCAAATGAGCCTTAGGGGCTCCAGACTCCATTGGTGTTAAGAGAGCCTGGAATCCCTCTGGGACATTTGCATACAGTCTTCATCCTGGTGGTAGATGTCCTCTAATTTCCTCCTTTGATCTTTGGAATAGCAAATGCAATGAGCAAACTTTACCTTTTAGCAAACTTAAGAGGACTGGACCGCTAAGGCTATCTGCACACTTATTTTGTATGCAGATTTTGTTGCCGAAAATTTGCAGCGAGATACAGTAGCATTAAAGTGAATGTGATTTTTAAAAAGTATTGGACAATTGGGGACCATTATCATTATTTCTGATTGTCGCATTTTTGTCGTTTTTGCAACTTTTTACTCGTTTAAAAAGTACACCTTGGTCAGCACCTTGTGCAGTGTGCCTTATGTATCTTTGTTTTCCAGATGTTTTGTGCGACTTTTACTTATGTATCAATTTTTTGCTTGTTTTTGCGACTTTTCAGATGCAAATCTGCACCTGGTCCAGGGCAGGTGCAAAGAAAGGATTTTTTTATGCACCCTATTTTAACATGTAAATTGGAATTATTTCACATGCTTTAAATGTTTAACATTTTGCACAGTAACCTGTTTTTTGAAAATTCAGAAATGTTTGCATTTGCATTTACATTTTTTTTTTTATTTATTGGTTACGTTTGAGGGTACAGTCATACGTCACGTTTAACGATTGTGTTTAAAACAGCTGAGATTTGCTGTTTGCAACAGCTGAAATTTGCGTAATTTAACAGCTGTTAAGACTTGCGTTAACAAACAAATGCGTTAACGCAATGTTAACTCATGTGTTCACATCGCGTTCTCTGTGCGTTTTGTAAATCCGAATGTTAACAGTAATGTAATTGGGCAAATCACCTCTCGTCAGATGTTGTAATAGGTTTCAAAACGCAATCAAAATCCAACCTGTGACCGCACCCTTAACACCAAGTGTGACCACAGCCTTATATGTCGTCATCTCCCTGGGGTGTGACTACAGTGCATAAAAATGCAGGACACAGCCTCAAATCCTAAATTAACAGTAGTGTTCTCTCCTGCATTTAACCCCCTCACATGGCTTGTGTCCATGTGGATTTGAGACATTTGCAACAAAAAGTCTCAAAAAGAAGCCAAAATTTGCGCCTTCTAGGATAGGAAAAACTGAACATGTATCACAAGTAAAAAGACATGATCATACATCAAAAAATTCACCACAGAAAGACATAACTATGATACATGTTCCCCAATGTGTTTTTTCCATGTGGAAATTATTGCACGAAAAATAAAATAATGATCATGTTACTTTTCTTGTGTGGCCTCGCAGATTTTTGCATGCATATTTTTTTACAGTGAAGTCTATGGGAGAGTGAAAATCTGCATCAAATCTGCATTAACGTTTAGTTTTCATGCAGAACTCCCTCATCTTAAAGGAGAAAAAATGCATGCAGAAAATGCATATAAAAAATGCACAAAAAACACAACACTAAACTAAACACTATATTAATTCAAAGCACAGTGTAAAATACAGTTGTTGTCCAGGGGCACCATTCTGTAAGTTACGAGTATTTTAAGGATACAGGGGCACATTTACTAACAACAGTGCAAACTGCACAAAATGTATTTTACCTGTGTAGTGCGCAGAGGGCGCCAGATTCAAGATTTCTGGCACCCATTCTTCATAATTCTGGCGCTCCCTGCTCGGCAGACTGCACCACTTTTTTTTGGTGCACTTTTAACATGGGGCTTGGGATATAATTCTGTCAGAGTTGAATGTTAAATGTCGCCCATGGTCTGACTGATCACCGAAATGCCCCCTAATTTGTGTTGCATGATGCCTAGTGCAGCCTTGCCACAAAACGGTCACATGTGACACAAATATGGCACACTTCTTAAATACCAGTGTAAGCAGTTCCACTAAAAAGAACATGCAAAATCTGTCAGAAAACTGGCACACGGCCCTTAGTAAATGTGTCCCACCCTGTGCACATGTGCTCCGGAAGTCAAAGAGACCAGGTTGGCAAAAGCTGCAGTAATCAGCTTGTGGTCCTGGTGGAAGTATTGTCTCCTGTGAAGAGTCCACGAGGATAGACCTAGCTAAGGGTGGATTATTTTTTTTTTTACATCAGTGAATTTTCACTGAACCCATTTTAGCTTATGGACACTTCCTGGTTTCAGTGATTTATTACTGATGAGTTACTGAACCATTCTTTTCAGTGGGCTTTTTCACACTTAAGTTTTTCTTCCCTGATCAGTGTTCATTTTAGAACCGGTTCTTTTTTGTGTTCACTGACAACAATGAATCAGTGGAAAAAACTGAAGCGTGAAAAGGCCCATTGAAAAGAATGGTTCAGTAAGGGATCAGTGAAAAATCACTGATGCCGGGAACCGAAAATTAATCTGTAAGTGTCCATAAGCCGAATGGGTTTAGTGAAAATTCTTTCATCTGAAAAAATCTCCAATGTGAAATCACCCTAAGGCAGTGATGGCAAACCTTTTAGAGACCGAGTGCCCAAACAACAACAAAGACCCGCTTATTTATCGCAAAGTGCCAACACAAAATTTTAATTTGTGATATATACTCCTTTCTCTGTCACAGTTTTCATTGATACCAGCACCTGAGGACACCAATAAAGCAGAAAATAGTCTCAGGTAGAGCTGTCACTTTAAAATACCTCTGTCCACAGCAAGTCCTGGGCCGTCTGGGACTGCAGGAAGATACCTGGAGTCATCTCTGGTGATGGCCTGAGTGCCCACAGAAAGGGCTCTGAGTGCCACCTCTGGCACCAGTGCCATAGGTTAGCCATCACTGCCCTAAGGGCTCATTCACTCAAACGTTATACGGCCTATATGCAAACATGTTTTTTTCTGTCAAGATGGGATGCAGAGTGTACATTAATGAGTAAATAAAATCACTTTTTTGATCTTACTAATGAAACAAAGAGTAAAAAATTTAAAGGCTGAACATTTTTCATTGTTTCAAAGTTTTCTGTTTCAATGAACAGCTTTACCCTTTTGTTGTATGACAGGGCGCATTGTCCTGCATGAAAATTGCTATATGACTGTTTATATAAATCTAGTTATTTCTGTATCTTAAAAAAGCTCATGTAATAACTGAAAAAGGACACTGTTTCTAACTGTCTTCCATTGACTTATATGTAAAAATTATAACAACCATTATGCATTTTTTTTTCCAAAAGTAAAAAAAGTACTGCAACCACTGTAATATTTTTCCATAAAAAAACGGATGAATGCATAACGCATGAATGCCTAACTAAAAATAACAGGATGACATAAAATTTACAATGATGTCAATGAGATTTTTAACAGTTATGTTACTTTTTTAACTGAGGAAAGGAATGAAGGTTTAAATTGTACTGTCTCTTTCTATAGCATTATAAATTTCAAAAGTATGAAATACAGTAGACCAAACCAAGTTCTTTTAGAAAACAACTATATCTGGATGCAAAAAAAATATATTTTTTAGTTTATATCTGTTTATTAGTATCTGCCTGAGGCTCCAAATTCTTAGCAGTGCAGGCTTAGCCACTCTATATAGATGTATCCAGTAAACGAATGTATTCTGTACACATAACATAATTTATCATGGGGGACAGAGGCCTGTTACAATAATTGCAGGTACAGGAATTGTCCTGGCTCCTATGCTTATTATCAGGGGTTCGTAGTATGAAAACAATATTATTAATAAATTGACACATTTTTTAATTATAACAAAACCTGAAAAACTGCCCTGACATGTCCAATTGATATATTTCAGATATAAGTGTTGCGCATCTTTCAATTTTCAAGTGTAAAAAGTAATGTCTAAAATTAGAGATTACAACTAACATAGTAATAGATATTTTAAATTATAATACAGAAAGGCATTAGTCAGGGGTTGTGGGAGAACTCCCAGGGGCCCGGGCAAGGTTACCAAAAAAAGTGTATTTACCATGTAACAGCCCCTGGTTTCAGCCTACTGATAGTCTCCTAGCCGGAGTGCTGTGAGTCTCAAGATCCAATATAATCAATTTGTGGCCTTACCATCGTTCACAACATTGAATCATCAGATTGCCACAATCCTGGAATCCGGAGCCATTGCAGGTAACTTTTTTTTTTGATGCCACAGGCATTTAACTGTTTGGGTAGTAGATATGTAATATTCTAACCTTATCATTACTGTGAGTTTAAGTAAATAAAGCTTCAATGTGTGGTGATAAAAGTAAGTTATAGATTCTTTTTTCTAAGTTGCAGTCTATATGAACCTTTGTCCTGTAAGTAATGTTCATACAGGTAAATAACTTTAGGACTTTTGTATCCATATGATTACAATTTTGTATCCAGTGGCATCAAACACTAAAGGTACATTACATTACTTTCTCTGTAAACCGTTTTATGTAAGCTACCACACAATCCAAAAGCAGAGGAATCGACAACCTCTTTTTTGGGCAACTAGTGCCCCATTACTAAAGGCTAGAATGTTTACAAAATGTATAGCTCATACAGTCATTTCAACATTTTTATAAATAAAATAAGTAATTTACCTTTGGAATTTGTTGCTTGAAGAGGATAAAACATTTGAAAACAGTATACAAAATAATAGGTAATTTCCTAAGTAATTTACCATCACCTAATAGTGTTGCATCTTACCTTATTCTACTGCTTATCTCACCCAGTGATGCTATCACATACCTTGTCAGTGCTCCTGCGTTCTGCGGAACTAGTGTCTTCTAGCAATCTATAAACCCTCAAGTAGTTTCAGTCACAAAACAGGGTGTGTTAGAATTTGGAAAGAAAAGCAAGGAAGAGACACACCTGGACCTGTCTGACAGCTCTATTCAGTATTGAGAAAGAAGTGTGCGCTGACTAAAGAAGGTTTAACGGCAGGCAACAGGAATAAAGGCTCCCAACCAATATCACGTGTATGTTTTATGTCAAAACATGGACAGTAAAAAGAACAGCCTAATGTATTTCTTATAGGTGTGAATGTTACCTTGACATGGCTGTTTGGGGAAAATGTGAATATTTTCATCAGTAATAAAAAATAATTCTAGAGTTTCACTGGACCATGGTAAATACTACAAGAGGGATATTTGATTTCATCATAAAAAAGGAAGGAAATATAGGGGCTTTTTTACTAAGGGTCTGGGGACCACATTTTCTTCGGACTTCCTGAGGTTTTCCGGATTGGCACCAGGTATTTAGAAGGGGATTGTGTTGCATACGATCGGATTTTGGTGCAGCGGCTTTCATGCAACAGAAAAGGGTGGGCAGGCCAGCGGACAATCTGACTGATTCGGACTGAGCGCGAGATTGAACATTCAAATTATGTTGCATCCAATGCACTTATATACATCGGGAAGAAAATGGTGAACTCTGTCGGACCTGAGCGGGGAAGCAACACATGCAAGATATCGGGCGCATGATCTTAGTGTATCGCGGCAAAGTGCAGAACAATGCACTTTCGGGAGCTCTTAGGGACCGAGTAAGTAAATGTGCCCCATAGTATTCATTATAACAATCTGAAGTCTTATTAGTGCCCTTGGAATAGTGGATTATGATGTTGAACTTCTGTTCAAGCTACACATCAAAATCCAGAACGTTCTAGAGGGCCCATGGCCGCCCAAACCACTCACTAAATTTTATACTGAGAAGCACCTTCACCCATGAAGATCCTTGTACTTAAGGACCTTTGAAAGTCCTGCAAAGGTCCTGAAACTGCAGATCAAAAGCAGGCAGAAGGGACATATCCTCCATTCCCCACAAAGCTTGATGTCAAAAGTAGATTACATGGCAAAACACCTACGTAAGGGTTCAGAACAAGATAGATTTTGCTAATTAGGGGGTACTTCCCAAAATTTGGATGATCTATCTCGTCCTGGTGATCAACAGTGCCAGTGTTCCAGCTCGTCCCACAGCAGACCAGCTGTCCCTACCGCTCCTCCCCAACAGGGAGATCTGTCCTTGCTCTTGACCCCCTTAACTGATGCGATCAAGCACAACCATGGTAGCTAGTGAGAGGGGATTGTAGGTTGCCAGGGGTTGCCATGGGTCTAATTGGCAAGCTATCTGTAAACCATTGACAGATAAAATACTGGATATTGGGTACAGTAAAAAAAAAAGTTAAATAAAGTTTTATAAAATAAATGTATAAAAAATTGCAACAAAAATTACCCATTTCCCAATATATCATTTTATTTTGTGCTAAAAAGTCAAATAAATATGAAATGGCACAAAATTGGTATTGTTGCCCCTAGAGAGACCGTGGCCAAGACGCAGCTGCCTTATTACACCTGTATTGTGAAAGTATAAAAAAAGAAATAAAAAACAAATTCTAATCTGCAATTTAAATGCTTTCTACCTCCCAAAAAAGGAATAGAAATCAATCAAAAAGTCAAATGTACCCCATAATAGTACCAATCTAACCATTAGCTTTTTCCACTATAAACAATCCTCTTTTGATAGAGGAATAAAAACTTTAAAGCTCATAGAATATGGCAAATGCGGTTTACATAAAAAGGTGTTTTCATTTGCTTTCATCATGTTTTTTTATACGGTACATTGAACTGTGTAAAAGTTTTAATACAAAACAAGAAGCAAAACAGCAGTTTTATTCTGTTCCGCCACAGGAAAGCGTTAATACGTTTTTATCATTGTACTATTTTTACCATAAAAATCAAGCACTTGGAAAATCTACTACAAATCTTACTGCTAAAAACAAGACCCCATGTGCTCAGATAAAAAATCCTCTTGGAATTTGAGCAGGGGAAAAAAAAAAAAGTGCTGTGCCCTGAATGCCATTTCAGGCCTTGTCCTCAAAGGGAACCTGTCATTAGGGGACCTTTTTGTAGAATGGGATAGGCTCTCTGAAGTCAGAGATTTTTTAAAAATATGCTTGCTGTATTGATTACTGTGTCTGTGGGAACCTATAACGTGTTAAAAAGGGCCACTGGTGACATGTTCCCTTTAAAGTGTTAAGAGAATGCTTCATTTATAATGAATACTTTATATACAGATATAAAAATAAAGAATTTAATTCCTAATTTTGTAATTTGTTCTGTCGGTATCAGATCATATTATACAAGAGATAATATCAAAAGGCTTTTAAATTGGATTCTAAGTCTACATATCTCGCTTGTAACTGTGTCCGGAAGTGTAATGTGAGGCTTCTGGGCACTGAGACAGAATGTAATAGCGTTATGACTGTGCCCTTTGTAGAGTACCCTTCTCCACTCTTTATACTCTTTATGCTCTTGTTTATGTTTCCAAGGCATTACAGTGAAAGCTAGAGGATATGTTCAATGATTGTTTGTTGCTATCCTAAGCATCCTGGCATTCACAACATTTAGTTGGCTAAGACGCCATCTCTTGTCTCTTGGCTGATTTAGAAGAGGGTAAAAATGTTGTTGTTGGATGCCTCTGGTGGTAATTGATCTTCCATGAGAACAAAATAATTGCAATCCAGATTTCCAGAGTCTGGAGACCCTCATACATATAAGGGTTGGGTGGTTGTGCTAAATCAAGAAGATTTAATCTATTGTATATTGATTTGGTATATTAATTACCAAAGTGAAATAAATTGATCAGTATACATACAAGACATTTCAGACAACTTAATACAGGCATGTATCCTGTTGAGTTCTATAGGCCTTTTGAGATAAAAAGAAAAATGTAATTATAACTTTATGATATCCTGCTGAGCACTTCTTCTTCTTGATCAAACATAAAATGAAATGTAAGTAACACATAGTACAATTGACAATGCATTTCTGAAATGTTTCAGTCCATCCCACATATCAAACATTCAATTAACTTATATATTACCTACTATTAAGAAGCAGTATATATGCATTACAATTTTGATTAAAGGGAACCTGTCACCAGGGACCTCATTTTCACTAAGACAGGTTACAGAGGTCCATTACAGCTGTATTGCAATGATGCCTTTCTGCCTTCTAAAAGCATTTGCATTACAATGTAATTGTGTATTTTTACTCATCTGGCTTCCTAACAGAATCCTCTGTGTAGTTTAAGGGGTTGGGCTTTGGTTTGGATGCATTTCAAAAAGCAACACATGACTTGTCTGTGCTACTCACTCCTCAGCTTTTGGCCACCTTGTGCTTTTCTACAGCGCCTCCCTCTCTCACTGATGTTAGCTCACCACATTGTGCAGGAGGGATTAGCTGTACAGGAGCACAGATGTGGGGGCTGAGAGCTGAGGAGTTTGCAAAACAGACAAGTCACTTGTTGTTTTTTAAAATACATCCAAACCAAAGCCAACCCATGAGACTTCTGCCAGGGAGCAAAGAATTATCCCAGTGTTCAAGGTAAGTATAAACACACAATTATATTGTAATGCAAATGCTTGGAGAAGGCAGAAAGGCATATTAGCAATCCAGCTGTAATGGGCTTCTGCATCATGTCTTTAGTAAAAATGAGGTCCCTTTAATTAAATAAAAATATCAGACATAACTTTTTTTTGCCTCTCACCAAGCTGTGTCTTAGGTGTCTTTGTTGTGAATTCAGTAACTTCAGTTTCTGATAGCTGAGTCTTTGGCAGTAGGACAGGGAGAAGAGTGGAAGCCAGAAGCAAGACACACTTTCTCCAAGGAACCTGTCACCAGGGACCTCATTTTCACTAAAGACAGGTTGCAGAAGCCCATCACACCTGCAGTGCAAAAATGCCTCTATGGCTTTTCTAAGCATTTGCATTACAATATAATTGTGTGTTCTAACTTACCTTGCACCCTGACAAAATACTGGGGTAGTCACAGGGACTGGGCTTTGGTTTGGATGTGTTTCAAAAAACAACCTGTGTCTGTGCTGCAGACTCCTCAGCTGCTCAGCTCCTGTACATCTTGTCCCTCCCACACTGATGTAATCTCACCAGGCTGTGAGCTCTGTGAAGGAGCATGAGGAGGAGCTGTACAAGAGCACAAAGGTGGGGGCTAAGATCTGAGGAGTTAGTAACACAGACATGTCACATGTTATTTTTTGAAATGCATCCAAACCAAAGCCCAGCCCCGGTGACTACCCCAGGATTTTGTCAGGGTGCAAGGTACTTTATAACACACAATTATATTGTAATGCAAACGCTTAGAAAAGGCAGAGAGGCATTTTGGCACTGCATGTGTAATAAGCAACCTGTCTTTAGTGAAACTGAGGTCACTGGTAACAGGTTCCCTTTAAATTATCTCTGAGGGTTGGGTAGGGTTTTGTAGGAGCTTGCTGCCTTTTGGAGCCAATCTACAAAAGAAAGCATCTTCTTGCACTATTTGTTTGTGCTTTTTAAACTTTATTATGCAATTGTGTGAAAGATAAGTTATGGGACCCCCAAACTGTTTTCTGCATATGAGTGTGTTAATTTGCATAAGAAAAGTCCATGCGGCAAGTGTGTTTTGAAGAAAATCCTTACACCTGTGAGCATTTGGTGATCCTCCCCGTCCTCTTGCAAGTGCAAAAGAATACACCCTCTGGTTGCAGGTTTTTGCAGACAATGAAAAAGATTCAAATGATCCAGCACTTTTTTTTAATGAAAAATTCTTGCTTCTTTATTAAATCATCCTATAAAATCGATCAGCACATAGTGGTATCCACAAACAGCTAAGCGTTTCGAGTAAAAAAAACTCTTCATCATGGCTAACATGTACAATTGCTAATGTCGTATTTAAAACAAAATTGGAACCAAAGAGAGGCTGATGATGTCACAGATAGATTACACAGTTGCATTCAGCATAAATTTTGTTCTCTCATATATGGTCAATATATCTCTAGTAAATATAAAATATAATATTTTTTATTTAAACCAAGGGGAAATCAAAGTTTTTAATTCCAAAATCCAGAAAGCTTCTATATTTCTGAGAATGCTCTCCCAGTTTCCCGCCCGTTCCTCGGGAAATACACCATTTCAATGCCATAGCAGGAGAAGGAGTTTACCTGTCTGTTGATAACTTAAATGAAATGTCTTGCAGCACCTGATATTCCAGTAGTTTTTTTTTTTATCCATATCAGATACATGCTCTACTATTCTTGCTTTCATTTTTCGAATGGTGCTGCCTACATATTTTTTATTGCAGCTTGTACACTTTATGATTTAGAAAATATAGCAGGTGTCACAAATAATAAAAGACTTAATGTTGTATGTTTTTCCTTGCTAGTGAAGTTTTTCTTTTTCTCTGTATATTGGCATATATTACACCGGCTACCTCCACAAGCATGAAAGCCCTTGGTTGATAGCCAGGTTTTATTTTTCTGATACTTTTTATCGCTATAATAGATAGCAGACAAAATAGACCTAAAGATCTTCCTCTTCTTGCCACACACTAAAAACCTTCGCTTACGAAGAGCACTGTCCTTATTTAATATCGGAACTTTTAAAAACGCTATGAATTTTTGATGGTTGGAATGTGAACAGTTACCTACAATAAAATAAGATCTCATAAGCAATATCTTATACCGCATATTCCTTTTCATTGTTGATTGGGCAATTAATTTATCCTCTGTATGCAGCTACATATACTTGCTTTGTTTATGTTTTTTATGATTTGTATTAAAGATAAAGTATTTTAGACATATCTTTCCTCACATTGTATATAGCTCCAATAGGATGTGCTGAACGCTGGTGCTTTGGACAATTTTCTAATATCGGAATGTACTTATTAATTATTTCACAAATATTTTTGTATTCACTACTGTAAGGTGTAGAGAGTACCAAATTACTGCGTTGTTTTCCTGTTTTCTTTTTTTTTGCATTTTTTGGATAGGCTTTAGCCCTTTTTAACATCCAATCTCTATAGCCTCTATTTCTTAAATTATTATCTATTTTTCTCACACTGTTCAAAAAAGATGTTATCATTTGTACAATTTCTCCTGGCTCTCATATATTCTCCTATGGGTATGGCTTTTATAGTGTTCGGTGGGTGACAGCTGTTCGCATCCAAAATTGTGTTACCTGCTATAAGTTTTACATAGGTGTGTGTTTCTATCTTGTTGTTGTTCTCATTTACATCTAATGTGAGATCTAAAAAATTGACTTTGTTCTGGAACAATTTACCTGTAAATCGAAAGTTATAGCAATTGGAATTGATGTAATCCAAAAAAATTTTAAAAGAAAAACTGTCACCTCTCCACACTAGAAGCAGATCATCTATGAATCTACTATAATGAAAAATATGTGCAAGAAAAGGGTCGGTAGGGGTGTAAATAAAGTTCTCCTCCCACCATGACATCACAAGGTTTGCCATGGAGGGGTAGAACTTTGACCCCACGGGGGAGCCTTCAATCTGCAAGAAGTATTCATCATTAAATGAAAAATAGTTCTAACAGAAGAAATTCTTTTAGATTATTGTCATATGCACTGTATTTTGGTGGAAAAGTACAGCCTCTAGTGCAACATTATGTGGTATGCATGAGTATAGGGATATCACATCACATGTGGCCCACTTACACTCAGGCTGCCATTCAAAATTATCAAAATTGTTTAGGACAGTAGAACTGTCTCTGAGATATCCTGGCACTCTTTGGACCAGAGGCTGTCGGTGTACATCCACCCAATCACTCAATCTCTCTCCTAGAGATCCTATTCCTGCTATGATAGGATGTAAGGGTGGGGGAAATATTTTTGTGCAGCTTTGGTAGCCCCTTTAAGTCATCTCTGAGGGTTGGGTAAGGTTTTGTAGGAGCTTGCTGCCTTTTGGAGCCAATCTACAAAAGAAAGCATCTTCATGCACTATTTATATGTGCTTTATAGACTTTATTATACAATTGTGTGAAAGATAACACAATCCTGGGAGTTCTATTGAGTTAAGCCCCTTCCACACTGGCGTTTTTCACGCGCGAGTTCTGCGCGTGCATTTGACGCGCAGAACTTGCATTGCACTCTGTCCCATTGTATTCAATGGGTCTTTCTTCATTAGCGTATTTAAACATCTGCAATGTGTTCTTCACACACATATATATTGTTCTTCACATGCTATTTTGTTCGCACCGTTCCGCGCGTATCTCCCGACAAGTAAGCAGATGTGCCGAACATCTGTAATCTATTCTGCACTGTGTTCTCCGCTGTGTTTTTCTCTTAAATGATCCTGTGTTCACTGTGTTCAATGTTTTTATTCTATTCTTCACTGTTCTTCACATCTGCTAACTTGTCGGGAGATAATATACGCGCGGAACAGTGAAGAATAGATCGCAGATGTTTGCAACTTATCAGAAGACATTATTTTTCAATTAAATAACACATTTTAATCCCAAACCATAGTCCCTTTGAAAAATGCTCGAGTCTCCCATTGAATCGCGCGTGAAAAACGCGCCGAAAACGCAAAAAAACGCTAACAACACGCGCGTGAAAAACGCAAAAACGCTAATTACTCCAAGGAAAAATGGAACAAAAACACAGGCAAAAACGTCAGTTTTTCACGCATTGCACCCTGACGTGAAATGCAACGCTAGTGTGGAAGGGGCCTTAGGGGAACCCAAAACAGGTTTCTACAAATGAGTGAGTTAATTTGCATACTTTACTTTTCATGCAAATATCTTTCTGCTTTACTTTCCCTTCATTTGTAAACCATCATGCAAAGCTAATACCAGCGTTTTCTATGGTTTTTAATGTGAAATAATGTGCTTTTAATGTTGTAATTCAATGGATTCTAAAGAATTTCCCTGGAGAGTTTCTGAAAATGATAAGTAGGGTTTAAGAGAAAGCTCAATATTTGCTTAGCAAGGACATCAAAGGCTATTTAGGATTGCCTCAGCAATAGGACACTTAGGATTCAACGGTTGCTTTCAACATTACTTTCTACAATACTTTGAAAAACATTGCTCTTGGTCCATAATGAGCCCCATATGCGGTTAAAGGTAGAGAGAGAACACTAAGGTTATATTTAGGACCATATTTACACCTCATGCTACCTAGGGCACTTAGTCTGGACACAGCCCCCATGATTTCCTTGTGTAAGTAATGTGGCCAGTTAGGAAATAAAAATAAATAAATAGGGAAAAAAACATAGGCCAGAAGGTCCCCCTCCTCATCAGGACGCCAGGGCCCTTAAGTGCCAAGTGACAAATACGGCCTTGGTTATATTCATGACTACTGGCCACTGGGGGCATGACTACTGGGGACATTACTATTGGCTATTGGGAGCATAACTGCTGGCTACTGGGGACATTATTAAAGGCTACTGGGGGTATTACTACTGGCTACTAGGTTAAACCTGGGAAGAGATTAGATTTGTGCCAACAACTCACCCTCAGAGAAATTATATAGAAGGTACAGATAAAAGTAAAAAAAGAAGTGCACCCCTCAAGCATTAAATCATACTTAATACGTGTAATTAAGAAAGATTCTTACCTGGTCCTGATATAAGACAGTGCATGTAATGTATCAATTATAGCCTGGAAGCTGTTCACATACTGGGCTCTCCTCCGTGTTCCAGGGTAACCAGTGAGTAGTTTCAGATGTAGATTCCGACTCACATTGGGGGTACGTATCGGACCAGTGCTCAAGGCAGTCACTCGGACCGAAGTTGAAAGTTCCAACAAGGGACTAGTTTATTTAGTGATGCAACGCATTTCGGTTCTGGACGAGGACCTTCATCAGGCAGTACATAAAAAAAACACTATTCTCAATGCATATATACACAAGAAAACTGGATATTTCCTCTGCCCAGTGTTAAAAAAAGAGATGGAAAGCATAAAAATATTGATAAAACATCATATTCAGACCAGAGACTAGATGTTAAAAAATATATTTGTAGTATATTTATAATTTAAAATATATTTATAATATTTTTAATATGTATAAATATATTTATACATATTTAATATGTATCCAGTGGCATAACTAGGAGAGACAGGGTCCCCTAGCAGACTACTGCATGGGGCCACCCTTCCCACTTAAAATATACATATTAGTATAGTCACACATGCGAGTTACAATCACATATAAATACACTCATGTGCACACATAGCATATACACAAACATACAGTGCCATATGCAACACTCACATACAGTGTATGGAGACACTATATACACATCACAGATACTGCATATATACATTACATTATATGTTATATACATGTTATGCTGGACAATGTGCAGTACAATATAGATATAATGGTGCACATCCTTTATTCTTTATTGTGTCAGGTAGGATGACGGCCGCTATGGCTGCTACCGCTGTAGTTGCACCCCTGTATGTATCTATCACTCTCTCTGACTGTCTCTGTGTCTCTTTCTCTTGGGTTGTCTCTGTGTGTGTCTCTCACCGACTGTCTATGTCTCTCTCTCTCTGTCAGTCTCTATATGTGTCTCTCTCTCTGACAGTGTCTGTCTCTCTCTCTCTGACAGTCTCTGTGTGTCTCTTTCTATTACAGTCCCTGTGTGTCTCTCTTTGACTGTCTCTGGGTATCTCTTTCTCTGACTTTCTCTTTGTCTCTCTCTCTCTGACAGTCTCTGTGTGTCACTCTCTCTGACAGTCTGTGTACGTCTCTATCTGACAGTCTCTGTGTGTGTCTCTCTCTGACAGTCCATGTGTGTGTGTCTCTCTCTGACAGTCTGTGTACGTCTCTTACTGACAGTCTCTGTGTGTGTGTCTCTCTCTCTGACAGTCCATGTGTGTGTCTCTCTCTCTGACAGTCTCTGTGTGTCTCTCTGAAAGTCTGTGTCTGTCTCTAACAGTCTCTGTGTGTGTCTCTCTCTCTGACTTTCTCTGTGACTCTCTCTCTGACAGTCTCTGTGTCTCTCTCTCTGACAGTCTCTGTGTGTCTCTCTCTCTAACAGTCTGTGTGTCTCTCTCTCTGACAGTCTTTGTGTGTGTCTCTCTCTTAAAGTCTCTTCGTGTGTCTCTGACTGTCTATGTTTATCTCAGTGTCTCTCTCTGACTCTCTCTGTGTCTATGGGGAAATTTATCAAAAGTGTATCTTAGACACTTTTGATAAATTTCTAGACTGTTCTAGTTGCCCATGGAAACCACCCAGAGGTCAAGTTTAATTTTTGCACAAAAAAAATTACAGCTGATATCTGATTGGTTTCCATGGGCAACTGGAACAATTTTACTTCAGACATTTCTGATAAATCTCCCCCTATCTTTGTATCTCTATCCATCTTACCTCACACATAAAATGTCTTATACTCATTGCCTATAGTAACCAATAAAAGCTCAAAGCTCATACCAATGACCTGTGGCAGAATAGCAACCAATCCCGGCTCAGCTTCTAACTGCCAAAGCAGCAGCAGTCAACAATGGCTTTTGTATATGGTGGTTAATAAATGTATTCAAAAGCGCTGGGTGAAAATTTTAGCACAAAACCTAGTCTGTGACATCCCTGAGTCACAGAGAGCGGCTGTAAAAATTTGGTGCAGATTCCTTTAGCGTACATACATACACACACACACATACACTCAGCTTTATATATTAGATATTAGAGTCCTAAATACATTATAATTGGAAGTCTTACTGTGACTACATTAACTACTGGATAAAGGTACCTTTACTATATTGGCTACTGTGAGGGGAATGTTACTATATTACTACTGTGGGGACACTATCTCTAGAGGAACAACAGAACATTATTAAAGGGGTATTCCCATCTGAGCATTTACATTTAATTGAATTAATTTGTCATATGTAAACATTTCTTCAATTGGATTAAAAAAAATGTTCTTGTGTGAAAATAATTTCTCATAATGTAGTCATTCTGTCCCTTAGAAACGACATGGCTTCCTTGGATACGACCACCTCACATTTTGTCAGCGGTCGCCAGACATACGCTATTGAGTCCTGCCTGACCATCTGGCTTCAGCTCATTACTACAGGACATGAAGTAACTCCCATACATTTCATATACAAACACCTTTTGTTTCTTTGTGCAATCAATTCAGTAGAGGTGGCCGTATCCAAGAAAGCTATCTTGTTTTCTTCCACATATTTTACTAGAATCTTATGAGGCTCAGAATCTGGGGCCATTTTTCAAATTTTTGGGAAAATCACCAAAACTAATATTTAGATGGACCTGCTCAACTTTTAATTCACTGTGAGAGGCCTAAATAATAGCTTGCATTGTTAATGACCTCATTCAGGAAACTACACATCTCAACGTATGAAAAAACACTTTTAAGAAGTTTGTTAACCCTTTAGGTATTTTATAGGGGTTAAAACAAAATGGAAGTGTGATCTATAAATTGTAATATTTTTTGACACTACATTCATTTTGGGTGAAAAATTAAACATTTGTAGTGGATTAAATGAAAAAATGCTCCACAAAGTTTGATACCCAATTCCTCCCGAGTACACTGATACCCTACATGTGGTGGTAACCTGCTGTATTGGCGCACGGCCGGGCATAGAAGGGAAGGAGGCGCCATGCAGATCAGATTTGCTATGTCACATTGTACAGGCTTGAAATTTTTTTTTGTTTTTTAATTGTGGACCTATAGGGGCTTATTTTTTTGCCACATGAGATGCACTTGTCTGGCACATAATTTTGGGGCATCTATAGCTAATTGGTGAAATTTTATTAACTCTTTGTTGGTGGAGGAAATGAAAATTATCAATTTTTAGGAACTTTTTTTTGTGGTTTTTTTTGTCCGTTTACCATACCGTAAAAATAGTATATTGTTTTTATTCTATAGGTCTCCACGATTATGAAAAGACCTCATTTATATAGGTTTTTTTTTTTTTTTTTTTTTTTTTTTTAAATTCCCATTTTACTGAATAAAAAGTAATTTGGCAAAAATGTACATTTTAGCATCACCGACTTTCATATGCACTTTTTTATTTTTCAGCTTACAAATCTGGTTAATGGCTTATTTTTTGCAAGAAGGGATTGTTCTTTTTAGTGTTCTTATTTTAGAGTGTGTAACTTTTTAAAATCACTTTTAAAAGCATTTTTTAAAGGGTATTAATTAATAATCATCTTTTTTCGGAGTGTTTTTGAGGTTGTTTTTTACAGGGTTCATTTTGCAGGTCCAATAATGATTCTGTTTTATTATGCAGATTGTCATGGACGTAGCGATATGAATATATGTGGGGGATTTGTGTATTTTATTCAATTTTACTGAATAATAATTAATTTGGAGAAAATTTTGTTCATTTTAGCATCACCATCTTTTCATATGCAGAACTTTTTTATTTTTTCGGCTGACAAATCTGGTTAGGAGCCTATTTTTTGCAGGAAGAATGGTTCTTTTTAGTGGTCTTATTTTAGAGAGCATGACATTTTTGGATCACTTTATAGAGCTTTTTTTTTTTCTTTAAAGGCATTAATTAAAAATTAGCCCTGGAGCTCTAGGCTGACTATAGAACTGTTTAGACGTGAAGTGGATTGGATCACCCGGTAAGTGGCACAGGGGATCCAATCCATAGCAGGAACACCCTTACACGCCGCGGTCATGCTTCCCTCAGGGAGAATCCAGGCGGAAGCCGCTTTTTTGGACTTTATAAGACATCTACGCTTTGCACAAGTTCAGGACTTTTGTATGAAATGCTAGACTTTGTTTAGATTAGGTGTGTTAGGAATTGCAGGCCGTGTTTCAAACGCCAGAAAACACTCACTTTTCACGTGATTTGGACTTTTACAGGGGATTCTGGGTCATGCATACATTATGCAAATGACCCAAACCAGGAAGTGGACTTTTGCTAGGTTCCCTTCCTTATTTTTCCCCCTTCTGTGTCTGTCTTTCAATAAAGCTTCGGGCATGTGTTACCCCAACCCTCTCCCCTTCCATCCCGCACCCTTTTCCGTTTTTACACTTTGTCGTCGCCGTAAATGAAATGCAATGCGTGTTTAGTTAGGTCAATTGAGCGAGCAGTGTGCTAGTATAGTGGTTTCATGGCATAGTTGAGATTTATACGTCTGTGTGCTGTTAATAATATGTGTGAATTTTATTTATTGTTTGTTTTGTGTTGTAGTCTGTGCTACAACACAGTATATGTTGTATGCCTGTGCAAATGTATGTAGCTTAGACTTATATACATTCAATAAAGCCTGTGTGTTTTCAACATTAAGTGTGGAGGGCAGGATGCTGCCATTGTCTCTGAGGCAGGGACTGATCATGGTTTTGTACAAGCACAAAGGAGAGAGATGTGACCTGAAGAACTGGTGCCCCATCTCTCTGCTCAATGTGGATTACAAGATCCTGGCCAAGGTGCTCGCCAACAGGCTGAAGGGAGTCATTGAGAGATCGTCCACCCGGACCAGACCTGTGGCATCCTGGGCCGCCGGATCGCTGACAACCTGGCCCTGGTGAGGGACACCCTGCATTACGTTGGAAACCCCCGCGTCCTCGTGGCCCTGGATAGCCTGGACCAGGAGAAAGCCTTCGACCGTGTCTCCCACCGCTTCATGAGCCAGGCCCTGCGCAGGTTCGGGTTGGGTAAGACGTTCTGCTCGTTTGTTGTCCTAATGTACCTTGACATCCGCAGCTCGGTGTTGGTGAATGGCTGGAAGACTGACCCCTTCCCTGTGCTTTCGGGGGTCAGGCAAGGCTGTCCTCTTTCACCCCTTCTTCACCCCTTCTTTTTGTTTGCATTATAGAACTGTTTTCGGAGTCTATCCGGCAGAACAAGGGATCAGAGGGATCACCGCACCGGGACCCGGACGCGACAAGGTCAAGTGCTCGCTGTACATGGACGACGTGACGGTCTTCTGCTCCGACCGGAGCTCGGTGATGGCACTCATCCAGACCTGCTATGAGTTCAGACAGGCTTCAGGGGCAAAAGTCAACTGCAAGAAGTTGGAGGCAATGCTTTTCGGAGACTGGCCAGGCCTTCTGCTTCGTGAGGGTTCACTAACTGGAGGGACTCAAGCCTGACCTGTGGAAACCAAAGACCGTGCACAAGCTCATCTGAACCAATTATTTGCTGGAGTTTGTCCCAGGAGACACCCAGGACACGGGCTGGACTGCTTAATCTGTGAGGACACAATAAGAGCAAGCCAGGCTGATGCCTAACTGAATTTAGACCCCCTGCTGTGAGCTACGTTCGCCTCCCCAGGCGCCCACCGCCTAGCTCAGGGAGAATCCAGGCGGAAGCTGCTTTTTTGGACTTTACAAGACCTCTACGCTTTGCACAAGTTCAGGACTTTTGTACAAGACGTTGGACTTTGCTTAGATTAGGTGTGTTAGAAAATGTAGGCTGTGTTTATCTGGCAAACGCCATAAAACACTCACTTTTCACTTGATTTGGACTTTTGCAGGGATGCATACATTATGCAAATGACCCAAACCAGGAAGTGGACTTTTGCTAGGAAGGTTCCCTTCCTTATTTTTCCCCCTTCTGTGTCTTTCAATAAAGCTTCGGGCAAGTGTTACCCCCCACCCTCTCCCCTTTCAACCCACACTCTTTCCGTTTTTACACTGTGTCGTCGCCGTAATTGAAATGCAATGCGCGTTTAGTTAGGACAATTGAGCTAGCAGTATGCTAGTACAGTGTTTTTATGGCACAGGTGAGGATTATACTCCTGTGTGCTGTAAACATATATGTGTAGATATTAATGTATTGTATATTTCATGTGGTAATACAGTATATGCTGAATGTGTGTGTGAGTGTATGTAACCTTAATTTATGCTCATTCAATAAAGTTTGTGTACTCTAAACATTAAGTGTGAGTTTTAATTTTTTCACATGGTTCATGTCAAGGTCTAAGCTGCAACACAAAATATACTATATGTATGTGCAAATGTATGTAACCTAGTCTTATGCTCATTCTATTCAGCAAATCTTATTTTATATTATTGTATGATTTATGCTGCAACATAGTATATGCTGTATAAATATATGTAATGTGATTTATGATCTTTCAATGAAGTGTGCTGTCAACAGTAAGTGTGAATCATAATTAATTGTGTATGTCAAATTGTGGTCTGTGTTGTGACACAGTATGTGCAATTGTAAGGAATTTTGGCGTATGTTCTATCACTAAAGCTAGGTTTTGAAGATGCTGAAGCAGGATGCACATGCGAAATGAAGACTTACAACTGAGTTGCAGTACTCAAGAACTGAATAACGGAATGAAAATGTCACAATTGTGGAGAGTGTCTGGATAGTCCCTATAGATAGGTGAGTATATATGTGAATAAAGATTCAATGTCAGTTGGTGAAACTGTTGAAATGATAGGATGAAATAAGGATCTAACTAGAGATGAGCGAACATGCTCGTCCGAGCTTGATGCTCGGTCGAGCATTAGGGTACTCGAAACTGCTCGTTACTCGGACGAATACTTCGCCCGCTCGAGAAAATGGCAGCTCCCGCCGTTTTGCTTTTTGGCGGCCAGAAACAGAGCCAATCACAAGCCAGGAGACTCTGCACTCCACCCAGCATGACGTGGTACCCTTACACGTCGATAGCAGTGGTTGGCTGGCCAGATCAGGTGACCCTGGGATAGACTAGCCGCTGGCCGCGCTGCTCGGATCATTCTGTCTCTGGATGCCGCTAGGGAGAGAGCTGCTGCTGGTCAGGGAAAGCGTTAGGGTGTTCTATTAGCTTACTGTTAGGCAGGAGTGATTCTCAAAGAACCCAACAGCCCTTCTTAGGGCTACAATAACGTTCTACTTTTTTTTATTTTAATTTGCATCTATTACCATTTTGTGAGGAATTAGCAGGGGGACTTGCTACCGTTGTGTTTAGCTCTTAGTGGCACACATATCCATAGCAAAGACCGAAGTGGGAAAATTCAGTAGGGGTTGGATTTCTATTAGGCAATAACTCAGTGTCATCTCATCTGGCATAGTAGTGTGCTTCCTTTGATACTTGGCTAGAAAATAGCCATAGGAGAATACAAACAGCTTCTTGAAGCCTACAGTAGCGTTCTATATATTTGATTTCTGGTTGATCTGCTGGTGGCTTTTTAAAACTGTATTGATCAATGTTGTAAGAAAGATTAAAAGTTATGGGGACCCCCCAAAAAACTGGTTTCTGCATATGAGTGTGTTAATTTAGCAAGAAAAAGTCCAGCGCCAATGTGTTTGAAGAAAAATCATTACACCTGTGAGGCATTTTGGTGTTCTACCCGTCCTCTTGAAGGCAAAGGAATTACACCCTCTGGTTGGGTTTTTGAGACAATGAAAAAAGTTCAAATGATCCAGCACTTTTTTTAATGAAAATTCTTGTTTTTTATCAATCATTTCCTTAAAAAAAAAAAAAAATTTTCCGGGGTCAACCGCAATATGGTATCCAAAACAGGCTAGCGTTTTAGAGGAAAAAAAAAAACTTCTCATCCATGCTAAACATGAAATTTTGCTAATGTGGTTATTAAAAACAAAATGTGGAAACCAAAGAGAGTGCTGATGGTCACAGTAGATACCCCATTTGTTGCATCAGCATTAAATTTTGTTTCTTCATATATTGGTCCATTATACTACTAGAAATATAAATATAAATTTTAATTTAAAACAAGGGGGGAAATCAAAGTTTTTACTTCCAAAATCAGGAAAGCTTCTATATTATGAGGAATGATCTCCCAGTTTCCCGCCCGGTTCTCGGGAACATACACCCATTTCAATGCCATAGCGGGAGAAGGAGTTACCTGTTGGTGATTACACTTAAAATGAAATGTTTTGCAGCAACCCGGATTTGCCAGTAGTTGTTTTGTTTTTATCATATTCGGAACACTTGTCTTACTTATTCATTGCGATTTCAATTTTTTCGAATGGTGGCTGCCAAAATATTTTTATTGCAGCGTGTGTACAGTTATGATTAGACAATTTATTAAGCAGGTCACACCAAATAATAAAAAAGGGGAACTAAATGTTTGTATGTTTTCCGTTGGCTAGTGAGTTTTTCTTTTTTATGTAATCTTGGGCATATATTACCACCGGATACTTCACAAGGATGAAAGACTTGGTTGCTGAGCCAGGGTTCTTTTTCCTGTTATATTTTAACGCTATAATAGATAGCAACAAAAATAGCACTAAAGATCTTCCTTCTCTTGCCACACCAACCTTAAAACCTTCGTTACGAGAAGCAACTAGTCCTATTTAATATCGGAACATTTTTAAAAAACGATATGAATTTTGATGGTTGGAAGTGTGAACAGGTTACTACAATAAATAAGAATACTCATAAAGCAATAATCTATACGCGCATATCGCTTTTTCATGTTTGATGGGCAAATATTAATTCTGTTGTTGCAGCTAACATTATCTTGCTTGTTTATGTGATTTTGATTTGTATAAGATAAGTATTTTAGGAACATATGCTTTCATCAACATTGTATTATAGCTCCCAATAGGATTGGCTGACGGCTGGGCTTTGGAACATTTTCTAATATGACTGTACCTTTTAATTATCTCACAATATTTTTGTATTTTTCACTATGTAAGGTGTGAAGAGTACAATTAATGCGTTTGTTCCTGTTTTCTTTTTTTTTGCATTTTTTGGTTAGGCTGTAGCCCTTTTAACCATCCATATCTATAGCCTCTATTCTAAATTATATCTTTTTTCTCACACTGTTCAAAAAAGATGTTATCATTGTACACTTTCCCTCCTGGACTTCTCATATCATTCTCCTAGTGGGTATGGTTTTAGTTAAGTTGTTCGGTGGGTGGACGGTTCGAATGCAAAAAATTGTGTTACACTGCTATAAGTTTTTTACAAGGGGTTGTTGGGTTCTATCGTGTTGTTGTTTCTCTTTACACATCTAATGTGCGATTAAAAAAACTTTGACTGTTGTTTCTGGAACAAATTTACCTTGTAATGGAAAGGTATAGCAATGTGGCATTGATGTGTAATCAAAAAAAAATTTAAAAGAATAGAAAAAAAAACGTCAACTCTCCACAATAGAAAAGACAGATTCATTTTTTTCTAGCAATTTACTATAATGAAAAAAATATGTGAAACAGAAAAGGTCGGTAGGGGGTGATTAAAAAAGTTCCCTTCCCACCATGGGACATACAAGTTTGCCTGGAGGGGTCTGAAACCTTTGGAAACCAACGGGGGGAGCCTTCAATCTGCAAGAAGTATTAATCATGAAAGGTGCAAAAAAAGTTCTCAAAAGAATGAAATTCTTTTAGATTATTGTATTATGCACGGTATTTTGGTGGAAAAAAAAGGAAGTACAGGCCTCTAGTGCAACATATGTGGTTATGCCAGAGTATAGGGAGTATCGACATCACTGTGGAGCCCAACTAACACTCAAGGTCTGCCATCAAAAAATTATCAAATATGTTAGGGGACAAGTAGAACTTATCTGAAGTGATTCACCTGGCATTCTTGTGGGACAAGAGGTGTCGGTTTGTCCTTACATCCCACCAATACTCAATCTCTCTACCTAGAGATACCTATTCCTGATATGATAGGATGTAAGGGTTTTGGGGGAATTTTTGTGCGAGCTTGGTAGCCCCTTTAAAAGTATCTTGAGGGGGGTAAGGTTTGTAGGACTTGGCATGTGACTGTGGAGCCAAATCTACAAAGATAAGCATTTTTTGCACTATTTATATGTTGCTTTTTATGATTTATTACTAATTGTGTGAAAGATAAACACAATTCCTGGGATTTTTCTATGAGTTAAGCCCTACCACACGGCGTTTTTTTCACGAGCGAGTTCTTCGCGTGCATTTACGCGCCAAAGACACTTGCATTGCACTCTGCTCCATTATTATATGGGTCTGTTCTATAGGTTATTAAAAACATCTCAATGGTTCTTCCAAACAAATATATATTGCTCTTACATGCTATTTGGGGTTTATTCGGGGCACGCTTGTCACGCGTTTCTCCCGACAAGAAGAGAGAGTGTGGCCGAAACATTCTGAGTATTTCTGCACTGTGTTCTCGCTGTGTGTTTCTTCTCTAATGATTCTGTGTCAACTGTGTTCAATGTTTTTATTTCATTCTTTCATGTCTTCAATCTGCTTAACTTTGTCGGGAGGATAATAATACGCGAGGAAACAGTTGAAGAAATAGATCGCAGATTTTGGCAAACTTATCCAGAAAGACATTATTTTTCAATAAAAACACAACATTTTAATCCACAAAAACCATTAGTCCTTTGGAAAAATGCCGGGGTCTCCATATGCAATCGCGCTGTGAACAAAAGCGCCGAAAAGCAAAACAAAAAAACGTAAAAAACACACGCGGCTTGAAAAACGGCAAAAAACGCTCAATTATCCAAGGAAACAACAATGGACAAAACAAACAACACAGGAAAAAAACGTGTTTGTCACGAATGACCACCCTTGACGTGAAATGCAAAACGGCTAGTTGTGGAAGGGGCCTTAGGGGAACACCAAAACAGGGTTTCTTACAATGAAGTGAGGTTAATTTGCATTACTTTAACTTTTCATGAATATTTTCTTTTCTTTTTCCTGCATTTGTAAACATAAACATCATGCAAAGTAATACCAGCGTTTTCTATGGTTTTAATGTGAAAATCAATGTGCTTTTAATGTTGTATTCCAATGGATTCAAAGGGAATTTCCCTGGAGAGTTCTGAAAACTGATAAAAGTACGGTTTAAGAGAAAGCTCAATATTCTGTGCTAGAAGGACTCAAAAGGCTATTTAGGGGATTGCCTCAAGCAATAGGTACCTCATAGGATTCAACGGTGTTTCAACATTATTTACTTTCTACAAATCTGTTGAATAAAAACAAATTGTCTTGGTCATTAATGAGACCCAATAGCGTTAGTTAAGGTAGAGAGGAAAAAACACTAAGGGTATAATTGGACCTAATACACTCATGTACCTTTGGCATAGTGCTGGACAAGCCCCATGATTCCTTGTGTAAAAAGTATGTGGCCAGTTAGACGGAAATAAATAAAATAAAAAATAGGGAAAAAAAAAAACATAGGCCAGAACGCTTCCCTCCTCGTCAGGAACGCAGGGGCCCTTAAGTGCCAAGTGGACAAATACGGGCACTGGTTATATTGCATGAACTAATGGCCAAACTGGGGGAGCAGTGATACTGGGGGGGACTTAATCAGTGGGGCTCATTGGGAAAGCATAACTGACTGGCTGACTGGGGAACATTAGAAAGGGGGCTACTGGGGGGGGTTATGTACTACTGGTACTAGGTTAAACCTGGGAGAGATTAGATGTGCCAACAAACTCACCCTGCAGAGAATATATTATATAGAAGGTACAGATAATAGTAAAAAAAAGAAAGTGGCCCCCTCAAGCAATAAATCATACTTAAATACGTGTAATAGAAAGATTCTTACCTGGTCCAGATTATAAGGGAAGGTCCAGTAATGTATCTGAATTATAGCCGGAAGCTGTTCACATATATGGGCTCCTCCTCCGGTTTCCAGGGGTAAACCAGTGAGTAGTTTCAGTGTAGATTCCCGACTCAAAATTGGGGGTTACGTATCTGGGACAGTGCTCAGGGCAGTACTAGACTACGGAAATAGTTGTTCCAACAGGGACGGGTATTAGTGGATTGCCAACGATTTCGGTTTGACGAGGACCTTCAATAGGTGCAGTACATAAAAAAAACACGTATTTATCAATGGGCCATATTAACACAAGAAAACTGGATATTTCCTTGGCCCAGATTTTTGTCCCCCAATTAATTTAAAATTAAAAAGAAAAAGGATGGAAAAGCATAAAAATAATTAAAAACCATCATTTCAGACCGGAGGACTAGAGTGTTAAAAAATAATGTTTGAGTTATCTTTATAATTTTCAAAAAATATTTATAATATTTTTAATATGTTAAATATACTTTATACATATTTAATATGTATGCCATGGCATTAACTAGGAGAGGGAAGGGTCCCCTAGCAGGGCCTACGGCTGGGCCCCACCATCCCACACGTTAAAATATAAAAATTAGTTATAGTCCACACATGCGATGTGATTACATCAACTCAATATAATATACTATTCATGTGCACACACATAGCATATACACAAAAACATTCACAGTGGCAATTATGCAACAATCTCAAATACAGTCTTATGGAGGAACACTAGATATACACATCACAGGATTACTGCAATAACTAGACATTATATGTTATATTACATTATGCTGGGGACAATGTGCAGTAATACAAATTAGATATAATGGGGTGAACAATGCCTTTATTCTTTTTGGTCAGGTAGGTGGACGGCCGCTTGGCTGCTACCGCTGTGTGTTGTACCCTGATGTATCTATCATATCTCTGACTGTCTTGGTATCTTTATTGGGTTGTGCTCTACCTGGTGTGTATCCTCGCCGACTTGTCTATGTTCTCTCTCTTTGTCGATTATATTATGTGGTTTACTTCGACAGTGTTTGTTTCTCTCTCTGAAGGTCTCTGTGTGTTCTCTTTTATTACAGTCCTGGTGTCTCTCTTTGAGTTATGCTTGGGTATTTCGTTACTATTTCTCTGTTTTCTATGACTTTGGTGCTCCTCTCTGACAGTTCTCTGTTGTCACTTCTCTATATGGGGACAGTTTTCTCGGGTTGTGTGCTGGGGGGTTCCCTTTTCTTTTTTCTTTGGGGGGGGGGGGGGGGAACCAGTCTCTGTGGGGGTTGTTCTCTCTGACAGTCTCTTGTACGTGTGTGTCTCTTCCTTGACAGGTTCTGTGAGTCATTTCGCCTGTGTGTTTCTCCTCTGACAGGTCCATGTGGTCTCTCTCTCTGACAGCTTAGGGTGTTCTTCTTGAAAAGTGTTGGGCTGTCTACAGTTTTCTGTGCTCGAGTTCTTCGTGTTGTCTACTCGACTTTCTCTGGACTCTTCTCTTGACCAGTCTCTGTGCTCTCTCTCTGGGTGAAAAACCTCGGGGGGTGGTGGTCTTCTCTTACATTGGTTGTGGTGGTTTATCTTCTTCTCTCTCTAAACAGTTTTCGTGGTTTGTCTCTTATCTTGACAAGTCTTGTGTGTGTTCTTTAAAAGTACGTGTCTGGATGTTTCTTGTTAATCTCCAGGTTGGTCTCCTTTGACTCTCGGTGGGTTTATGGGGAAGAAAGTTTATCAAAAAGTGTATTTAAGACAAACTTTTTGATTAATTTCTAGGACGGTTCTAGTTTGCCATGGAAACCACGCAGGGACGTTCAAATAAATTTTTGCAACAAAAAACTACAGCTGATATTGATTGTTCATTGGGAAACTGGAGAACCAATTTACTTACAGGGGACATTTCTGGATAAAATACTCCCCCTATCGAATTCCTCTGATCCAATTATAACCCTCACACATTAAATGTTTTAATATATCCATTGCCTATAGTAAAACCCCCCAAAATTGAAAAAAAAACAACAAAAAGGTTTTCCAAAAAGGGCTTTTTTTCATTTTTGTTTTAAAAAACCCTCACTTTGGACCAATACTCTGTGGGAGACAGAATAGGCAAACCAATCCCGGCTCAGCTCGAAATGCAAAGCAGCAGCGTCAACAATGGGCTTGTATGAGGTGGTTAAAGTAAAATGTTTCAAAAGCGCTGGGGTGTGAAAAAATATAGACAAAACACTAGTAGGCCTTGACATTCCCGAAGCACCAGAGAGCGGGCTGTGTAAAAAATGTTGGTGCAGATTATCTTTAGCGTACATAATCCATACACACCACACACATCACATCAGTCTTATATATTTATTAAGTTAAATTCTATAAATAAGTACTATAATGGACTAAAAGGTCTGACGTGGGATAAGGACTCTTTTATTAAACCCCTTTTTTACTGTAATATATTGGGGCTTTTTTTTTTAGTAATGGACTGTGAGGGGAAAAGTTACTATATTACTAAATGTGGGGAACACTACCTCTAGTAGGAAAAAGAAACATATAAAGGCTTCCACGATTTACTTAATGAGTAGGTATGTAGCTATTCCAGATTAAAAAACATCGTTTTGAAACAGTCATTATACATTTAGTCATCTTCTTGAACTTACATGTGTCCGGAATAGATACACACATTTTTCAAGCGTAGCCCATAAAGAAAGATGTATATCTTGCATGAACATTCTGTTTCGCTCAAATTATATCTAGTCCCTAGGAGACAGTCTTGGAACACCACATTGTGTGCAACAACTTGGTCCCAGACATCGCTCAGTCATTACTCAGTCTATACCTTTAATAAAACCACACTTTTGTTTCTTGTGTGCAATCACAATTCAGTAGAGGTGGCCGTATCCAAGAAGCTTATTGTTTTCTTTCCCACATTCATTTACTTAGGACATCTTTGAGGCTCAGAAATCGGGGGGCAATTTCCAAATTTTGGGAAAATCATCCCCCCCCAAAAACTAATATTTAGATGGACACTGACTCAATACTTTAAATTTTTTCCACCCCCCCCAACTATTTGTTTAAGGAGGCCTAAATAATAGCTTTGGCATTGTTGAATGACTCATTTCAGGAAAATTACACATCTAACAACGTATGAACAAAAAACACTATTGTATAAGTTGGTTAACCTTTAGTGTATGTTATAGGGGTAAATAAAACCAAAATGGACAAGTGTGATTCTATATAGTTAAATTTTTTTGGACACAAATTCCTTTGGGGAAAAATTAAACATTTGAGTTGGATTAAATGAAAAAAAATGTACCACAAAGTTTGATACCAATTCTCCAGAGTACAGTTGATACCCTACATGTGTTGGTGTAACCTGCTGTATTGGCGCCAGGCGGGATAGAAGGGGAAGGAGGCGCCATTTGCAGATCAGATTGATGTACAATGTTACAGGCTTGATAATTTTTTGTTTTGTTTTTAATTGTGGAACTATTTAGGGGGCTTTGATTTTTTGCCACATGAGGAGGCACTGGTTCTGGCACATAAAATTTTGGGGGCTTTCTATAGCAATTGGTGAAATTTTATTAATAACTCATTTGTTGGGGTGGGGAGGAAATGAAAATTATCAATTTTGGAAATTTTTTTGGTGTTTTTTTTGTCCGTTTTACCATTACCGTAAAAACTAGCAGTTTTTATTTTTATACGGTCTCCACGATTATGAAACGAGTACTTCATTTTTATTATAGGGTTTTTTTTTTTTTTTTGTTTTTTTATTTTCTTAAATTTTCCCATTTTATGATAAATAAAAGTAATTTGGACAAACATGTTACATTTTAGGCATCCCACGACTTCTATGCCACTTTTTTATTTTTCAGCTTACAAATCGTGTAATGGCTTATTTTTTGCAAGAAGGATTTGTTCTTTTTAGTTGCTTATTTTTTTAGAGGGTGTAAACTGTTTTAAAAATCACTTTTAAAAGCATTTTTTTAACAGGGTATAATTAAAAAATATTTCTTTTTCGGAAGTGTTTTTTGAGGTTGTTTTTTTACAGGGTCATTTTTTGCAGCGTCCCATATTGATTCTGTTTTTTATATGCAGAGGTATGGACATGGATGTAGCGAATATTGGAATATATTGGGGGGATTGTGTATTATTTTTATCCATTTAACTGAATAATACATTAATTTGGAGAAAAATTTGTTATTTAGGCATCACCATCTTTTCTATGCAGAACTTATTTTTTTTCGGGTGAAACAAATCTGGTTAGGGGCCTAGTTTGCAGGAAACCGAATGGTTTCTTTTTAGGTGTCTTATTGTAGAGAGCATGACATTTTTGGATCACTTTAGAGCTTTTTCTTTTTAAAGGCATTAATTTAAAAATTAGCCCTGGAAGATCTAGGCTGAACAGTAGAAATGTTTAGTACGGTTTGAAAGTGGATGGGATATCACCCGGTAAGTGGCAACCAGGGCGATCCAATCCACATTAGCAGAAACCCGTCACCGGGCCGCGGTTTATGCTTGCCATCCTCAGGGAGGAAATTCCCAGGGCGGAAAAGGCGCGTTTTTTGGGACTATTAAAGCAAATCACGCTTTGGCACAAAGTTCAGGGACTTTGTTGAATGCTTAGACTTTTGTTTCAGATTAGGTGGTTAGGGAATTTGCAGGCAGTGTTTCAAACGCCAGGCAGAAAAACACTTCACACTTTTACACGGTTTGATTTGGACGTTTACCAGGGGAGTTTGGGTACATGCATACATTAGTGACAAGGACCCAAAACAGGAAGTTGACTTTGTGCTAGGTTCCTTCTTATTTTCCATCTTTGTATTGGTCGTCTTAATAAAGCTTCGGGAATGTGTTACCCAACAACCCTCTCCACTTCATTTTCCCCACCCTTTCAGTTTTTACACTTGTTCGTCGGCCGTAAATGAAACTGCAATTTTTGCGTGTGTTAGTTAGGTCAATTGAAGGAGCGGGATGTTGCTAGTATCAGGGGTTTCATGGCATAGTGGAGCTTTATTACGTTCTGTGTTGATGTTAATAAATTTGTGAATTTATTTATGTTTGTTGTGTCGTTGTGAGTGTCGTTGGGCTCAAAAACACAGTAATTTGTTGATTATGCTGTGGCAAATTATGTAGCTAGACTTTTACAGTATCTAAACGCTGTGGGTTTTCAAATTATAAGGTGTGGGGCGGGAGGATGCTGCCATTGTCTTGAGGCAGGGACGAGATCAGGTTTTGTACAAGGCACAAACGGAGAGAGATGTGACCTGGAAGAAAAACTGGTGACCCATCTCTCTGCTAAATGTGGGTTACAAGATCCGGTTTAACGGTGCTCGCAACAGGCTGAAGGGAGTCATTGAGGGAAAAAAAAAAGATCGTCCAACCGGACGCAGACCAGTTGTGGACATCGGCGCCGGGATCGACGTGACAAAACCTGGGCCCGGTAGAGGGGGACACCCCTTGCATTACGTTGAACCCCCGCGTTCTCGTGGCCCTGGATCACCCACGCCTGGAACCAGGGAAAGAAGTACCTCGACGTGTCTCCCACCGCGTCATGCGCCAGGGGCCTGCGGGCAGGTTCGGGGTTGGGTAAGGGGGACGTTTTTCTGGCTCGTTTTTGGTTTCATAATGTTACCTTGGCATTCCGCAGCATCGGTGTGTTGGTGAACGGCTGGAAGAGAAGGGGGGGACTGACCACTCCTGTGCTTAGGGGTGTCAGGCAAGGCTGTTCCTCTTTCACCCCTCTTCACACCCTGTCTTTTTGTTTGCATGTATTGAACCTGTTTTCGGAAAGTCTATGCGGCAGAACAAAGGGAATCAGAGGGATCACCGCACCGGGGAACCCGGGACGCGGACAAGGGTAAAGTGCTCGGTTGTACATGGACGGACTTGACGGTCTTTGTCCGGGACCGGAGCTCGGTGAGGACACTTCATCCAGGCCATGTATGAGTTCGGGACGAGGTCGGGGGCCAAAAAGTAACAACTAAAGGAAGTTGGGGGCAAATGCTTTTCGGAGAGCGGCCAGGGCACTTTGCTTCGTGAGGGTCCGCACAACAACGGGAGGGACTCAAGCCTGACCTGTGGAAAAACACAAAGGACCGTTGCACAAGATCATGCTGAAAACCTTTTTTAGCGGAGGTTGTGTCCCAGGAGACACCCAGGAACCGGGGGGACTGCTTAATCTGTAGGGACCCAAAGAGGGCAAAGCCAGGGCTGATGCCTAACTGAGTTTTAGGGACCCGTGCTGTGAGCTACGTTCGCCCTCCCCAGGCGCCCACCGGCCTAGCTCAGGAGAATCCAGGGAAGCTGCTTTTTGTGACTACAAGAACATTACCACGTGCAACACGTTCAGGACTTTGTGACAAGAAGTTGGACTTGCTTTACGATAGGGTGTGTTAGAAAATGTAGGTGTGTTTTCTGGCCAAAGCCGAAAACACTCACCTTTCACTGAATTTGGGACTTTTGCAGGGCATTGCATACATTTTATGCAAAGTGAACCCAAACCAGGGAAGTGGTGACTTTGTAGGAAAGGGTTCCTTCCTTTTTTCTCCCCTTATTCGTTCTTTTACTTAAAAGATTCGGGCAAGTGTTACCCCACCTTCTCCCCTTTCAAACCCACATCATTCAGTTTTTACACTGTGTCGGCGCCCGTCGTAAGGGAAATGCAAGCGCGTTTAGTTGGACCCATGGGCTAGAGTATGCTAGACGGTTTTTATGGACCCACAGGTGAGGGATTTACTCTCGTTGCTGTAAAAACATATAGTTGTGTAGGAAATATTAATGTTTATTGTATGTATTTACATAGTAGTAATACAGTATTGCTGAATGTATGTGTGAGTATAGTAACCTTAATTTGGCTCATTCAATAAAGTTTGGGTACTCTAAACTTAAGTGTGAGTAGTTTTAATTTTTCACATGGTCATGTCCAAGGTTAAGCTGCAACACAAAATATTATATAGTATGTGAAATGTATGTAACCTAGTTATGCTCATTCTATTAGCCAAATCTTATTTTATTATTGTATGATTAATGACTGCAACATAGTATATGCTGTTTAAATATATGTAATGTGATTATGATCTTTCATGAAGTGTGCTGTCAACAGTAAGTGTGAATCATAATTCATGTGTAGTGTCAAAATTGTTGGTCTGTGTTGTGACACAGTTGTGCAATTGTAGGAATTTTGGGTATGTTCTATCACTAAAGCTAGGTTTTGAAGATGATGAAGGCAGGATGCACATGGCGAAATGAAGACTTACAACGATGTTTGCAGTACTCAAGAACTGAATAACGGAATGAAAATGTCACAAATGTGGGAGAGTGTTGGATAGTCCTATAGATAAGGTGATGTGAATAAAGATTCAATGTCAGTTGGATGAAAATGTTGAAATGATTGGATGAAATAAGGATCTAAACCAATATAAATGGTAATACAGTTGAAACAAAAAAAAGTTTTCAGCCTGCATGCTAAAAAAGTACATAGTACGAGAAGAAAAAAGAACAAAATCTATAATAAATGTATATAATATATATAAAAAGAAACAGTCTTAGGATGAAATAAAGTGCTACGTGAAGAAAAACGTTATTCATTAAGAGTAAATTATATAAGTTTATTAAAAATAAATGCTGCTCAGCGGCGCCCACATTTAAAACATGGCAGAGTTCTACCCCAAGGAGGATTAAAATATTACCATGCGGCGGACAAGAATGTAAATGATAATACAGCACAGTATAAAAGGTGAATTGCAGAATTAATGGGGGGAGGGGGAGGGGAAGGAGGGGGAAAAGAGCTGGAGGGCAGCACACGCACGGATGTTAAGAAATATGAAAAAAGGGACATCAGTCAACTGGTGATCCACAAAACCAAAAACAGTCAATTAAAGTATAAAAAACAGTCATATAGAAGTATGAGCGTGGCAACATTCAGACTACCATTTTATAGATGCAAGAGCAGGAAGATAAAAATTTGCAAGTATGTAGGGGACAATAAATGGAGAGAATAACAAATTATGAAAGCCAAAAAATATAGAAAAGCATACGTAAGTTTGTATGTTCTTTCTGTGCTTGCGTGGGTTTCCTCCCACACTCCAAAGAGCATACTGGTAGGTTGATTAGATTGTGAGCCCCATTGGGGACAGGGAATGGCAAGCTCTGTGCAGCACTGCATAATTCCTGTGTGTTAGATATATAAATAAAGGAATTATTATAATTATTATTCCTCTATCTTTCTTTCTATGCATGACTTTTACCCCAGCTCTTTATATATTGTGCCTCAACTTAATATGCCAGAGATGTAGGTTAGCCATACATACGGAGCCAGTACCAGAAGCAGCAGGTGTTATCCGATCACGGGCGTTAACTCTGTGCACTTCATAGTCAAGCTTGACCGCGGCATGTAAGGGGCTTTCCATCTGGATCAGAACCCCCTGAGCCGCTTACCTGTGGGTTTTGATCCATTCTGTGGCTCATAAGTATTGCAGTGCAGTGATTTGGGCTTTAAAAAGTGATCAGAGCTTTTTTTTTTTCTTCTTTACATTGAAACTTTTTTTTTCTTTTTTACATTGAAACTTAGAGGCACCAATAGAATTCTGACAGGAGTATTTTGTAAAATGTGTAGACTTTCCACAATATTTTGTAAATATTTTATGTAAGAAATTATTATCATATAATACAATACAATACAACTTCATTGATCCCCTGGGGGGGAATTATTTCATAGATCATAACAACACTCATGATAAGAACTTTGAATAATTATGTCATCACATAATTATGTTATCACATCTGATAACCAGACTATGAAAGCATAGGCTCAGAATGAAATATGTGCACGTGTTCTTAAACACTTGTCAGCGAACATCAAGCACAGATTGTGGCAGTTGAATGGCCTAAAAAAATATTTTTACCCCTTCAGGAAACAGCCCTTTTAAGTTTTTGTGTTTCCATTTTTTTACTCCCCAGTTTCAAAATTAAATAACTTTTGTAACATTTCCATGGAGAGAGCTTCATAAGTTCATTCCATGTCGTGTACTGGGAAACTGGAAAAAAATTCCAAGTGTGGTAAAATTGACAAAAAAAACATGTTTGCGCCATATTATTTTGGGTCCTATTTTTATGTGTCCATAAAATCATAGATACCACATTTATATCAGTATTATTATGTTTTATTAGGTCCAAAAATGTAAATGTTTTGTAAAAAAAAAATATTTTTTATTTTGCCATAGTCTGAGGCCAGTAACTTTTTCATACTTCAGTGTTTGTAGTTATGTAAGGTGTCATTTTTTGCAATTTGAAACATTTTCATTGCTACCATTATGAGGACTGCACAACCTCTTCACTTTTTATTAAAATTTTTATGTGTTGCAAAATGGCTTTTGAGGGTTTTCCTCCATTTTGGGGTTCACCGCTGGGAATAACCGTTTTTATATATTGGTATAGCAGACATTTTGAGAAACGGTGATAGCTAACATGTTTATGATTTGTTTATTTATTTTTATATCAGTTCTAAGGAAAAGGGGGTGATTTGAACTTTTAGATTTTTTTTTTTACATTTTTCTACTGTATTTTTAGACCCCCTAGGGCAGTGGTGGCGAACCTATGGCACCGGTGCATGTTTTTCATGTGCGTTTTCAATGCATTTTCAATACAATTTCAATGCGTTTTTTATGCGCAGGTAATGCCCGTGAAAAGGACTCAGGACTGAGCTCTATATTTTCTATGGCAATTGATGCGTGAAAAATGCATTGCACTTGCATGTGTCTCAGAGTGCAATGCCTTTTTGGTGCATTTCCATAGACTTGTATGGTGCGTTTTTCACACGCGTGACTTGCAAAAGTAAAGCATGCTGAGATTTAAACGCGCGTTTAAAAAAACGCATTTTTTTTCACGCACACATGCGCAAGTCTGAGAAAGCCCATTGATTACAATGGGTCAAAGTGTAATGCAAGTTCAGTGCGTCAAAAGCACGCACAGAAAATGTGTGTGAAAAACGCAAGTGTGGTAGGGGCCTAAGGTTTTGCGATCCCAACAAGGATGCCACAGACACACTGTTTTAGATTGTGCAGAATGACATGCCGGGGAGTCTCATAGACTCCTGGCTGTCGCAGCAGTGGATTGATGTCCCATGAAGACTAACACCTGATGTCCCAGGCTAACACCTGCGATCAGTGCCAGCATCGATTGCGAGTGTTAGCAGTGGGTGTTTCCTGCATTATATAGCACACACCAAATGGGCCACAGTTACTAGAGCCAGTGACCCAGGTTTCTTTTATGTGCAAACTGCTTGTGTGAAAGTGTCAGTGCCACATATGTATCGCACATTTGTGTCATGCCTGCACTATACTGGATGCAACATAAATTTCTGCACATTAAAGGGTGTTCCGGTGCACAGGAGGACCGTGAGACACATTTAACATGCAGAGTCTGGCAGAAGTGTTTCACACTCCACGTGTTAAAGGTGCACCAAAAAAAAGTTGGTGCACTCTGTTGGGGCTGTGCAGAACTGACGCCACGATTCCTGAATCTGGACTGATTTTGATATTTGTGCCCCAATGTGTATGAAGGGGTCTCAGTCCATTGGGGAACGTCATAGTGCGGCAAGGGGTTAAACACAGAGCTCATGCCAAACAAGTCACTTCACTGAACAAGTACTCATTAATATAAACAATATGATGTGCACCCAGCAATTATCTAACCTGAAAAACCATGAAGAGATAAGCCACGATGTGTTGGTCATGTGTATGAAAAATATATAGTTATAATTCTGTATATTGTTCAATTAAAAAAAAAAACAAGTAAAGGGCTCTCTAGAAGGTCAGGGCTGAATTTACTATTAGGCAACGCGACGCCCACCTGGATGGAGGAGGTCAAGCAGGGAAGTATTTATTTTTAAAAAAGGGTGGCCAAGGAACCCTGGTAGATACAGCAGTGTGTTTATTGTCCTGCAAGAAGCAGCTCTAGAGCACTCACGGCACGCATAGTATGCTGAGCTGTAACAAGAGATGATAGATGCATGAACACAGCTAGAACACATTGCTAAACAATGGTCATAACACCAAATCCAGAGATAAATCTATGCAGAATAAAATGAATTACTTTTAAACTCACTGCATGTTTCTTTTGGGAATTAAATGCACATGTCGTCGGCTCCAGTATGCATCTACCCTCAGGCCATGTTCACATGTGGCATTTGAAGTGCTTTTCAAAACATTTCAAACCCAACCTGTGTCTGTGTAACTTGTGTGTATATGTATTTGTAACCTGTATAATCTATTTATATATAGTGGGGGGAAAAGTCTTAAGTCAGCCACCAATTATACAAGTGCTCCCATATAAAATAGAGGCCTGTAATTGACATCATAGGTAGACCTCAACTATGAGAGACAATATAAGAAAACAAATCCAGAAAATCACATTGTCTGACTTTTAAAGAATTTATTTGCAAACTATGGTGAAATAAACGTATTTGGTCAATAACAAAAGTTTATCTCAATACTTTGTTATATGTATCCTTTCTTGGCAATGATAGAGATCAAACATTTTCTGTAAGTCTTCACATGGCTGGAACACACTGTTGCTTGTATGTTGGCTCCATGCAGATTTCCTCTACAGCAGTGCTGTTTTGGGACTGTTGCTGGGCATAACAGACTTTCAACTTCCTCCAAATTTTTTTTTTATGGGGTTGAGACTGGCTAGGCCACTCCAGGTCATTGAAATGTTTCTTACAAAGCCTCTCCTTCGTTGCCCTGGCGTGTGCTTGGAATCATTGTCATGCTGAAAGACCCAGCCACGTTTCATCTTCAAAACCCTTGCTGATAGGAGTGGGTTTGCACTCAAAATCTCACGATACATGGTCCCATTTATTCTTTCATGTACACAGATCAGTCGTCCAGGTCCCTTTGTAGAGAAACAGCCACAAAGCATGATTTTGCTACCCCCATACTTCACAGTAGGTATGGTGTTCTTTGAATGCTATGTTGCATCCACTCTCCTCCAAACATGATGAGTTGTGTTTCTACCAAACAGTTCTACTGACTTTATCTGACCTTTTTCCCAATAGTCTTCTGCAACATCCAAATGCTATCTTGTAAACTTCCGGTGGGCCCGGATATGTACCGGCTTAAGCAGGGGGACACATTTTGCACTGCAGGATCCCTGGTGAAATAGTGTGTTAATGATGGTAGTCTTTGTTTCATTGGTCCCATATTTCTTCAGGCCATTCACTAGTTCCCCCATGTGGTTCTGGAATTTTTGTTTACTGTTCTTTGATCATTTTGACCCCACACAGTGAGATCTTGCATGGAGCCTCTGATCGAGGGAGATTAGTTTTATTGTATATCTTCTATTTTCTAATTATTGCTCCCACTGTTGATTTTTTCACACCATAAGCTACTTGTCTATCACAGATTCAGTCTTCCCAGCCTTTTGGAGGTATACAATTTTCTTTCTTGTCTTCACCATAGTGGAGTTTGGAGTGTGGCTGTTTGATGTTGTGGACAGGTGTCTTTTAACCCCTTCACGCTCCGTGGCGGATATATCCGCCACGGAGCGCAGTGACTTAGCACTCAGTGGCGGATATATCCGCCACGGCGCTTACGCCGGCTCGGCTCTGGATCAGAGCCGAACCGGCATCGGGAAACACGGGGTGCCGGCTGTAACTAATAGCCGGCACCCCAGTGCACCCCGGCAACTCCGATCGCGGGTGCTTAACCCGTTAAATGCCGCGGTCAGCGCGACCGCGGCATCTAACATGCATCTGGGGGGTCTTTCCCCCACGATCGCCCCCCCCCCCCGAACCGTTTTCGGGGGGCGCCGATCGTTGCTATAGCAACTCTGGGGTCCGATCTGGACCCCAGAGTTACTCGCAAGAATTGCCAGTAAGATGGCGTCTGTGACGTCATCTTACTGGCACAGTGCCAGCCTATGCAAGTGTATAGGCTGACACTGATAATACTCTGCAATACATCAGTATTGCAGAATATTATCATGAAGAAGCAATCAGAAGATTGCTTGTTCATGTCCCATGGTGTAAAAGTGAAAAAGTAAAAAAAAAAAAGTTATTCAATAAAAAAATAAAGTCATAAATCACTAAAAATGCCCCAAACTCCCAAAACATATAAAGAGACATATAACTCAAAAAAAGTCTAAATCATAACACAAACCCCACATATATAGTATCACCGCGTCCGTAACAACCCGTAGAATAAAAATAAATCATTATTGAACCCCCACGATAAACGCCGTAAAAAAAAACTGTTATAAACCCTCCAAAAATTATGATTTTTACCTTTTCAATCCCACACCATAATCGTCACCCCAGCCCCTTTCTCCCTAGCCATTTTTTTTTTTTAATTTATGTGCAGTAAATCGATTTAAACCGATCCGACCTCTTACCAAATAAGAGGTCGGATCCTGTATCTGGTGTGCTGGCAGTCAGCGTTATTCATAAGGGGGCCGGCCGACACACCCCGAGCACGCCCCAGCCAGCGGTCACATTGTAGGAGAACCCAGCAGCCGCACCACGGAGAGTCGGCATGCTGCCGATGCGATACTGGTGGCTTCTCCTACATTGTGACAGCACACTAGATACAGGATCAGACCTCTTATTTGGTAAGAGGTCGGATCGGTTTAAATCGATTTACTGCACATAAATTAAAAAAAAAATGGCTAGGGAGAAAGGGGCTGGAGGACGATTATGGGGGGCACATTCGTTGGGTGGGTTTTCCGGGGTGACAGGTCCTCTAAGTGTTCTGGGTCTGTGGAGAAATGAAAGTCAGATACAGATTAGAAAGAAATTGGACAGGGCAATGTACTCTGGCTAAGGTTATTGTGCCCTTCCATTTAGTCAAAAGTCCCTGAAGGTAGTAGTATTTAAGACTTACACAGAACTAAGAGATCCACAGAGCCAGGTAGTAGGTTTTTACCCCATGTCTATATTGATGCTATTGGAGTCCCAGGGGGGACCCCATCAAGTACAAAGCAGGATTTGAATCATTCATTGCAACATTAGCTACCATCATTAAGAACAGAGGATAAGGATGTAGATTGGATAAACTATCTGTACTGAAACCAACAGAGATTTGTCAACTAGACTAGAGATATAGTCCTATGTTGGCAGAACAGCTTAGAATAACCTCCATCATGGCTTTCCAAAACAGGATGGCCCTGGAAATGATGCTGGTAGAGAAAGGAGGGGAATGCAAAATGATAGAAGTTTGTGACACCTATATCCTAAACAATACAGGCCCAAATGGGAAAGTGACAACACCCCCCTTTAAAAGCACCTTGTTTTTGGCTTTTTCACTAGGTAAAAAATTATTCACACTGCACATACTTAAATACAAGCCAAGGCACCTAACATTACCACAAAAAAAAACTAAACAAAAAGCCTCCCCCTGACTAATAAAATGTCCTGCAGTAAACACCCCTCACTAATAAAATGTCAGGCAGCAGCCTCCTCTCCCCATTAATGAAGTGTCCACAACATAGCCATGGCGAAAGAGCTTCAAATTATACTTACCACCGGCTTCTTCTTCCTGCGGCTCCAGGTGCCACGGGGAGAAGAATCCGGAGGCAAGTACAGAGGGTTTTTTTTATCTTTAAAGCAAACCTACCATTTGATTTGATGCATTATGAATCAAACATACCTTGGGAATGCTGTAGCTACACAAATGCAGAATCAGATCTTGGTTAATCCCTGGCGAAGGGTTTGCTCGCTAAAACAGAGAAAACATTATCATAATAAAGCTTTGTGGTTCTATGTCTGCTCGCTTGCTTTCCCACTTTTCTAGCAGGAGAGTTTCTCTCTGTTTGCATTATCACCTCCTGCAGTTTTCTTCCTGCCAGACCAAAAAGTAATAATTGCTGCACCATCCCCCAGCTGCTGTGTATGAGGTACAGCTCAGGTTGATTAGGGCTTGACTATTGTGCTTAGTCATTCTTTACTTAGCAGCCATTTGTAATTCCAAGCCTCACATGAATGTGTTACATGCTGACCCAGCTTTCCCAAGGTCTGAATGTTAGTTAGCCAAGATATGATCCTGCATCAGTGTAGCTACAAATTCTCCAAGGTATGTTGCTTCATAATCATAAAATTAATGGTAGTTTCTTAAACCCCTTAAGGACGCAGGTTTTTTCACTCATTTCTCGCTCTGCCTTCAAAATCCTAACTTTTCATTTTTACTGTACAACCTGTGTGAGGGTTTATTTTGTGTGTAACAAATTTTACTTTCCCGTAATGTTATTTATTTACATGCCATGTACGCGAAGCTGGAAAAAAAAAATTCCAAATGGGAAAAAAAAATGAAAAAAACCTTCTTGGGCTCAGTTGATTTGACATGGTCTCCAAATAAACGTTTATGGTTGCTTTTATCCTGGTAATACCAAATTAACAGGTTTTATCGCGTTTTATACATCAAAATTTAACGAATGTGGACAAAAAACAAAATTTTTTGCCATTCTGACGCTAAAACTTTTTCATACTTTGGGGTGGGCTGGGGGAGGAGTCATTTTGCAAATGAAACGACGTTTTCATTGCTACCACTTTAACCATTTTGTGATGGAGTGTAAAAAGGTTGTAAAGTCGCATTTTGGACTTTGGGCGCCATTTCCCGTCTCTGGGTCACCACCTGCCATAACCATTTTATTTATTCGATAGATCGGGCATTTGGAAGCGGCAATACCTAATATGTTGGTATTTTTACGTTTATTATGTTTTATCAGTTTAGGGAGAGGGGTGAGATGATTTGAATTTTTAATTTTTTAAATTTTTTTTCATTTTTCCCACTTTTGTTTCCCAACTATTCTTAGACCATCTAGGGTACATAAACCTAGATGGTCAGATCGTTCCTACAAATACTGCAATACTTCTGTTATTGCAATATATGGCATTTTTGCAGGTCATTCATTACAATGAGCCACTGGCTCATTTGTAACGAATCTGCAGAAACCATGTAGCTCGGGTCAAACGAAGACCGAGGCTACCATGGCAAACCGATCGCCGCCCCCCCATGATGTTCGGGGGAGCGATGATTGGAATAAAGATGGCGGCGCCACACGCCTTTTTAAATGGCCACGCGGCGGACGTAAAAGTTAATAGTCCGATCGGTGCAAGCTACCCAACCACGGTTATTAGCGGTAGGGGTTTGCTGCAATGTGCAAACAACCCCCACCCTTGTATGAAGAGGACTCAGCTTGTGAGCCTCTTCATACATTCCCTGCACCTCTGCGTTAGGGTTTAAGTTGAAGCTCTTGGTCACAGTTGGTGGTTGGGGACTGCTGTTGCCAGATGCAATTAAATACACAAAAAAAAAAAATAAACTACTGAATAAAAAATCAGGCAAACACAGAGGATGCTAGTTACTAACCATTTAAAAGTGGTATCATTACGCATAATTTAAACTATAATATCGAAACTAAACAAAATCTAGACTCATGACATATATAAGTCAACTAAACAAACTTACGAAAACTAGTAGCGACCTTGCCCACTACTAGGAATGAAACCTCGGATGTTTCTATTCAACTACAATGATCAGCTGTAGTTCTGTAATAGCTTATGAAATTTGCAATACACACAAATTTTGAAACTTCCAATGTAATGGCAAAAGAAAAAAAATGTCTAGAACTCCATTAGTAAAAATATAACATTTCACCTTACAACAAATAATAAAACAAACTCAGACTATCTTTAGTAACCCGGACTGCCTTATTTTAAAATACTAACTATAACAAATTGGTAATCTAATAAGATGTTAAATGAGTATTTGTTAAGAAACCAAGCAAATCATTTCACTAGAATGGTGCCACAAAAAAGTTTTTGATCATTTTAAAGCTGTCCAATGAAAAAAATGTCCTTGTTCCTCATGGAATATTTCAGGTTTTTGCCTTGTTTATTTTCCTTTTCAGTGAGCTCTTTTTGAATTTTCCTCCTGCAAATTTTTTTCTTACTCTGAAGAGCCTTCTGTAATCATCGCCTTTGTCGTCCCGAGGTCGTTTTTTCTTTTCTCCTAGTTCTTCTAGTTCCTAGAATAGCAAAATATGAATTTGATTTGAAATTTATAGCAAAATACCAAAAGGGAGAAACAAGAGGAAAAAACAAGGCTTCACTACAATTACACAAAAAAATGTAATCTTTATTAGTGGAACAACAAAAATGTATAAAAAAAGACTGAGAAGCATCTCAGAAAAGATACAAAAAGCACGCCAGGTAATAAGTCCTAAAACATATGATGTAGACACATAGCATACAGTGATAAAGACCCATGAGTATAGTAAGCAGTTCTCAACAGAGGTAAAAGTAAAATAATGATAGTGGTGAACCCATATGTAGCTTGCAGACACACTGGGTAATTAGCAGTCGTCACAAAACTGAAACCACAGCCAATGATAAATGAATGTATGTAATACAACAGAGTAAGAGCTAATGTGACAAAGGAAGGACATGATTTTACCTGGCGTTGCACCCCGACGCGCGCGTTTCAATCGCAGAGACAAGTCATTTCAAGGGATACAATTATTAAGTGGCTGTGACAAGATGTATTTTTTTTCCTCCTCAGGCCACTTGCCCAAAATCATCAATCAATGTCCATAGAAAAACGACAGGACTAGGAAGGCCTCTGAGAATTGCCTTTTTTCCCCCATTGCACAAATGGATTGTATTGGCACATATTGCACACGACTTCAGCAAGATTGGAGGAACGGACTGTTGAAAACATCTGACCAAGCACAGTACTGGCAGTGTGTTAAGGGTGCTGTGCGAAGATGTAATCAGAAAAAGGATGGGAGACCGTGAGAACCTAGAGGGGCGAACAGTGTAGCAATCCAAAGACCACATATGGATCAAACTTTTCATGGCGTTCCTTTTTCTACATACTCTTTTCTTATGATTACATCGCTCCTCAGCTCTTTACAGTGGGGGGAAGCGGTTGTATCCACTTGGCTGCTATGAGCTTTCAGACCTGATAAGTATGAAGAATGCCTAGAAACATCACTTGTAATGGCAGTTCCAACTACTTGATTGACAGGGGGCCTGCTTTCTCTTCAGCCAGGTGAACTCTCTTCCATCAGGAATGAGCGCTTGGTGTGTGACCCTCCATCCCTCCTCCTCCCTCAGGGATTCTCTAAAGCGTGTTCAACCCCTCCCTCATAAATTTTCTTCCGTATATCATACAGCCAGTGTGTCTCTTCTGGAGGCGGGGAAGGGAATGATCTGAAGGCACAGCAGAGCAGGAAGGACATGAAATGCCAGACTCAGCTCAAAGAAAAGACTTATGGACTTGCATGGAATCATTTGCATAGATGGAGAGTCAACTTTGCAACTGTTAACTTTACAGGCCTGAAAAGGAACAATAGGGATACCGTACTGCATATGTAAACATATGGTTACTTAGTTTGGTATTGAATTGAATATTGGCCTCTAGCAGTACTTTAAAGGGAACCAAAACTAACCCAAAGAGACATTTTAAAGCTTATGTAACAAAAAAGGTGAGCCCTGGTACCAAGCAAGTAAACCGTTTAACCCTTTTCTCCTCATGCAAACATTTAAATGCCTCTGTCACTTGATGGAGGAATTCAAATAGTTTATCAGGTGGCTGCCCATGAGCCCTCTCATACTCGCAAAACACACATTCATGGAATGAGATTCATTGAACTTACTATGCGAGCAAACCTCTGAGCTCTGGAACTCTCTCATTTAGCATCATTACTTCTCTTTTGGGTTGGAAAGGATGGAAGCTTTTTGCCAATCAGGTGTCTATTTCTTTGAAACAGCTCCACGTCATACCTTAAAAGTGCAATCACAAAACAATATTAACTTTCAAGATTTTAATTATTGAAAAGATAAGAAGATTAAATGAAACCTACCATCTGGAACCTACTTACTAAAATAGATCCAATGCCAGTTTTCCCTGGCCAGTGTCATCAAAAGTATTATGTAGCTATAATAATATGCAAATTAAGTGCAGGGGCTACTGTGGCATCCCATAGTCTCTGCAAGGTCTGGGGGGTTATGGCTATTGCACAACCCTCATACTCTGCAGGATGCCTCCTATGTCTTCCAGGAATGCTTAAAACATCAGGAATGCAGGTCCACATATGCAAGTATGTGCAAGCCCTTGCCCCAGCATAGGAGAATTGTGAACACGCAGAGGAGCATCTCTGTAGAGTATTAGGTGTGTGTAACAGCCATAACCCCAAACTTTGCATAGACTATAGGAGTAAGCCCCTGCACTTAATTTCCATTTAATAAAACTTTTATTTTGTACTTCGAATCTATGGACTTCTTTGCCTGTAAAATGTAGGATGACAGTGCCCAGATCCGTACTCCTGTTGTTTTACAGGGGCACAGAAGCCGCGCACAGGGAGCTTCCGGTCCGCCGATGTGGCCGGTCCTCTCAACCGTTCACTATCTCTCAGCGTTGTGTAGCCACGCTGGGAGATGGGTAGGATAGGAGTTCCAGCAGCCGGAAGCTCTGTGCGCCCCTGTATACAAACCGGCGCACAGAAGAGACTGACCGCGGCGCAGGACCCAGGTCAGCGCCAGGACGGATAAGTACATGTTTAACTAGCCCACCCCAGCCGGCCTCAGTATTTTTTAACACCCCAGATAATCCCTTTACATCACATGACAAAATGAATGTATTTAATTACAATGGCATTTTGTGAAGGAGTTATATATAGTAGGACAAAAAAAACCCCCAAAAGACGTTGTGCCTTCCAGAACCAGTCTCAGTACCGAATATCAAGATTTATGCAAAGCACGGGTACTTCTTAATACTTGAAACATAACTTTTATTCCGAATAAATGTATGGTAAAACTCCCATGGGACATCTAACAGGGTAGAATGTAAACACCTTACCCAGCAACAAACTCATAGCCTGTATAAAACGTGGGGGGGCAATTATTTGTCAATGAGTGTAACAGTTACCATTGAAATGTCTTACTATAGATACCCCTCTGGAACCAGGTTCCTACCTGGGCCTTCGCAGTCAGGAGGGGGATTTTTCATTATTCTTACTTGAAGAGTCAGATGGAGAAGATGAATGCGCCGGGAGCGTTTGGAAGTGGGGGGGGGGGCTTGTTACCTACACAAGGGTCAGATATTGGGTACTGCCCTTGTAGGGCGGGAGCGTGTACACTTGGGGAACATAGGTGCAGATAGAAATGAGGGTGAACTAACATGCTCCCTGGGACTACCTGTGTACCGAACTGGAAGGAAAGTGTATAGACTGCCACTAGATGGTAATACCGTTTCTTTTTGACATGGCAGCACTGGCAGCAGATTACCAGAATCTTTGTTATGTTGTTTCTTAGTAGTTTCTTTTAGGTTTTTTAAGTGACATGGGATTAAAGTATATTTTAAGTATGTATATTAGTTTGAAAACAAGTAAACAGTCAGTTCACTTAAAATGCATGAAGTAAAATTGCACCTTTCATTATGTTTAGTGTGAAAAACTCTAAAGATGAGGGTAGATAGAGATCTAGCGGCTCTAGCCCACTGCTGACCAGGACAATAGATCTCTATGAAATTTAACACTTCAGTTGTTTATCACAAATTGACAAAACTTTTTTTTTAAGCCTTGGACTTGGATTGCTTGTTCAAGCCTTTACACACTGAAAAAAACATATTACAGTGTGTTATGAACAAATTGAGCAGACGCTATGTCAGAGTTCAGAGGCAGAGTGTTGGGCACACATTGGTCCCTGGAGTGCCAAAGGATTGGATCTGGATTGCATACTGAAAGTCAAATGTAAATATCAGTTTTTGTTGAAAGAAGATTGCATCAATTTGAGGCTGCCAAGTATTTTCTTCACCAACCCCTGAGAGGGCTCTAGCTCTATCACCCAACAACCTTATACGTAATAATCTCCAGGCCTCATATCTATATACATGGCTATTCCGGTTATCTATACCGACACACATAACCACACTATACTGTCTGTAACAATTCTGTTTTCTCTCTATTTTTGATTTGATACAGTAGCTGACTATGTACTACCAACTCTGAATTCCCCCTGAGGGGGTATATGTTTTGCCATGACCTATTGTAAGGCACCATTTGTTTGCCTTCAATAAAATTTGTTGAAACTAAATACCATTCCCTACTTGAACCACATACTATCAGGAGTGAGTTTTATTCAACCATAATAACAGTATCTTTAGCTTGTTTCTCCTCTAGTTGATACAGGGTGAGGATCCGGACCTCTGTTATAATGCAGCTGGGATTTGACACCAATGAGTGGCTGGCATACAGTTTAAAGAACAGTGCCTGACAGCCCCAATTTTAACTGGACCAGAAGCCTCATAGGAGCCTGCAATAATGGATCACCAGTTAAAAAACAAGGAAAGTACACTATAATTTTATTTCAGTGCATTTTAGGACCATTAAAACAAGGCCGTTCAGTAACTTGTACCCTGGACTCCTTAGAGTTCCGTAAAAGGATTAGGGAACCCAGGATAAGGAGATAAAAGGGAACCTGCTCATCCAAGTTTCCATATGGCTCATACACAATGGAACAGAGCCTGCATCCTTAGTATGTTCATTCAAACCTGATGTAGTCCATTGAAATATGCATATGATATAGGCAAAACAAACCTACTGTGTTACAAAAGTAAAGCTTTTCCAGATATTCCAGCACGAGCTGTTCTGCTACTCTGTGTATGTAATCCTGGAAGAGAAAAACAAAAATTAATAAAAATAGTCAAAAAGGAAGAAGAAACCTTCCACTGCATCTCCCTAATAACTAAAGCTTTAACTACTTTAAGGGGTGTCTGTGGCCAACAAGTTAACCCCTATTCACAGAATAAGGGCCAACTTGCCGATTGGTGGGAGGGGTCTCAGTGATGGGAGGACAACAAGCGATCAAGAGATGGCGGTTCATTGCACCCCAAATGCATAGAGCAGAAAAGTTGCGCAGTGCTCTCCTTCATCCATGGCGCTCCATATATGTCAATCTTATCTTACTTGATATGTAAAGTGAAGCATCCAGTCTTTTTGCCTTATCAGCCAGAGATTCCTGACCAAAAATGCAGATGGGGGTCATGTGATCTCTAACGGGGTGATTGGCATGGACAGTTAGAATCACATGACCCTCATATGCAGCATTTATGGACAGGAATGTCTGGCTGGCAGACAAACGACAAAGAAGTAAATTAACCAACATCCTGCCCCCCGGACATAACAAAACATGAGGGTAAAGTGGCCCACACATGGCTATCTCGTCGCACCCACAGAACCGTAATCAGAACCTTCCAATAAAGCTAGGCAACACTGCATGACATACCTTAAGAACGCCGGAACGAGTTTTGTTATGGTGGGTGCGGCGTATTCACGTGGGGTGTATATGAGGAGGGGGTCACTGCTGCATGAAGCCTAGCAGCCACCGCCGGCCTATGGCATGGGAGAGGTGGTCCAGGAAGAAGAGCAGCGCCTAGGACCGCCCCTTATGAATACGCCAAGCTGTTAGCTTGATCCGGCGTTCTCAGGGGGGGAGTGCAGCGCTTACTTTAGAAAGCTTCTAGAGCATTTTTTTTAGGGCGAACAGATAAACCCCATTATGAAATATACAAGGGATTATAACCAAATGATTACTTATGCGGACCTTAATAACAATACATACCTTAGAATGTGTTGGAATATCAAAGTTATAACAACATCTAAGTGTGGAATGTCAAGACCTCGACTTGCAACATCACGTGGCCAGGAGAAAACTGAACGGGACTTGGCCTTAAACTTATTTAGAGAACCAAGTTCTTTACTTTGCAGACAAGAAGGAGAATATAAGCTATATTTTGCTTTCATTTCAGAGGTTTAAAAAAACCTATGGGGCAGATTTAAATGGAACCTGTCACCAGGATGTTTTTCACAATGACAGGTCCCAAAGTCCATTGCATTATAATTCCAAACTGATTTTATCCTTTCTGAAAAGCCAAAGATAAGGGAGACACCGTGAAGGAGTAGCACAGTGATTAAATTGGAAGACAGGTGGGTGCACCTTAGGGACTCTGCTCAAAGAGACCCTACAGGTAAATCCAAAAGCGAGGAGCAGCCTCGTTAAATAGTGAATTTATTGCACCAGTGGAAAAGATATCTTTTCACTGGTGCAATAAATTCCACTACTTTAACCTGGAGTGCTGCCTCGCTTTGGATTTACTCATTTCTGGGAATAAACTTTTTTAGAAGGACTTTAGTTTGGAAATGCCCCCCAACTGGGACTAGCCCTGAAATTGGCAGGAAGCCAGGTCAGCTAATGCTCCTGAATCCCTCCCACACATCACAGGCCAACCCTCTTTCTCACACAGGCTCTCCTATACTGACATCAGCTCACCGCAGTTCCCTGCCTCGGTCATGTGCACTGAGAGTAAAGAAGAGCTGCCCGTTCTCACTCACACGGGGCATTTTTAAACGCCAAAAAGCATCTGTGTTACTGCATACTCTGCTGGTTTGAATGGTTTTCTCCCATTTCTGAAAGTTGTAAGCTCTGTTAACATTTTCACGGCCCACTTCCAGAAATGAAAGAGAAAACCCATTCAAACCAGCAAATGCTGGTTAAACATACAAGGGGACAACAGGTCTACACTGCGCTAGATGAGGCAGAGTGCCAACGTCAGACAACAGGAGAGCCTGAGCCCTAAAGCATTTAAGAAGGGATGCAGGAGCAGACAGCCGTGTGTTTGAAAAAGCCCACAACTGGGACTCGGCTCTTTATTTGGCAGAGAGTGCTAAGAAACGCTAAAGTGAATCTAAATAAACTATATTTACTCAGCAGAAATTAGGTTCCAAAAAAATGCATGCATCATATTCCGTAGCTCTCCTTTTATCTCACTGGGAGAACGCAAAGGAAAAAAAAAAAAAAGTTTCATTATAATCAATCTACCTGACTCATTTGCCCATGAAGAGGAAGAAGCTGTGAATCCAAGATACGCAGCAAAAGGGCAATCGCTGTGTATGTTACATGTGCTGCAGAAGATTAAAAGAATTTCCAGCAAGTTCATTCAAGATATACACAAGATAGCTGTCCTGGAGGCAAGGATCACAAAAGAAAAAACAACTATAAAGCTAAACCACACTTTTAAAGGAGAAGAAAAAAAAACATAGTAACAACAGAGTAAAAACACATCTAAAAAAAACCTGTTACAATAGGGGGCATCACAAGCCAAAAGTATTGCATACAAAAAGGTAATAATTTGGATTATCAAGTGTACATACAAATGTGTTGTTTAATTGAAAGAAAAATAAAATAAAAGAAAAATAAAAAAAATAAATGTATATCCTATAGTAATGATACTACAAAAAGATTAAACTATTGCGAAGGCTACATAGTTTTCTAAAAAGGTATGCCTTCAATGTGGTCCTTGGGGAGGAACATAATATGGTTAGGTGATATTCCAACATGTCAATAGGAGAGGTTTCATGGCAAAGGTATATCAGCAATTGAAAAGAGAATGTCCAGCCATTCAGAGTTTTAAACAAATAGAAAGAGGAAATTCAGGATTTATCAATGAATGAATGAATGGATGGACTCTTTGAATAGATCTAAAAAAATTACTAAAAATCAGGTCCTAACCTAAATATCCCATTTTTTTTGGATTCATGCAGTAATTTTACACTCCTAAGAGTTGCATTTTAGATGATGATAAAGAATGAGGAAACTACGCCCCGAAATGTGATCTGTTTGATGCAGATTGGTTCACATGTGTGGAGGTGCCCAACAACTCCATAGATATTGGAGGGACACACATAGCGGAAAGACTACAATTAATATTTTCTTAAAAATAGGTATAGCAAATACAATGGATCCAATATACAAACTTCAGACCTTAGTCTTCTAAAGTATAAAAAAAGTTTTCTTACAATAGATGGTCTCTCCGGCGTCCCGGAGGTTCAGCTTCACATGTCTGTTAATAGTGGCGCCACTTTGTGTACGTACATGCGATAAATGTTCTTCAGCAACATGCATACTGAATGTTTTTTGGTGTGACTACAGTTTCCCAAAATACCAACATCATCGAGTGTATTAGAGTGAGCTAATGGGGCATTTCACCTTCACATAAAGTAAACCGATTGCCTTTGTATGACTATGTAATGAAAAAAAAGACCAAGTTTACTTGGCCAATATAGCTATCAATGACTACCACAAAGGTAGTGGGTGGGTGTGTTAAAACATGTAATCACTCCTGAGGCATTTAATTCGGCCACCATATTTGATTGGATTGTACGCTGTAGTATGAAAAAGTGTATGAGCGCCAAATATGGCAAATTTAAAGATGGACGCGTCAGGTGACACAAACATCTTAGCGCTATAACTATAAAGTAAGCAGTTCCGCTAGCCCTCCCCTGTAGTTTCGCATTGTTAAATATGTAGGCTTATCGGAATATAATTGTATTGGAAGCTGAGGTGAAACAATTCCAATATCGAAAGCGAGTACGATTGTCAGTATCATACCGCCTTGAGCCCCACCCACTCGAAAGTATGTTGTTTTTTTTGTTTGATTTTTTTTTTTCGCTATTTCTTAGAGCAGATGCCCCCCGCCTGCTGTAGCTACACAAATGCAGAATCAGATCTTGGTTAATCCCTGAGCTAAGTGGTTTTGCTGTTAAAACAGATAAAACATTATCATAATAAAGCTTTGTGGCTTCTATGTCTGCTCTTGCGCTTGCTTTCCCACTTCTCATAGCAGGAGAGTTTCTCTCTGTTTGCATCATCACCTCCTGCAGTTTTCTCCTGCCAGACCAAAAGAATAAAATTGCTGCACCATCCCCAGCTGCTGTGTATGAGTGATACAGCTCAGGTTGATTAGGCTTGACTACTGTGCTAGTCATTCTTCTACTTAGCAGCCATTTGTAATTCCAAGGCCTCACATGTAATGGTTACATGCTGACCCAGCTTCCCAAGGTCCTGAATGTTAGTTAGCCAAGATATGATCCTGCATCAGTGTAGCTACAACATTCTCAAGGTATGTTTGCTTCATAATGCATCAAATTAATGGTAGGTTTCCTTAACCCCTTAAGGACGCAGGGTTTTTTCACTCATTTCTCGCTCTCGCCTTCAAAAAATCCTAACTTTTTCATTTTCGTGTACATACCTGTGTGAGGCTTATTTTGTGTGTAACAAATTTACTTTCCCGTAATGTTATTTATTTAACATGCCATGTACTGCGAAGCTGGAAAAAAAAATTCCAAATGGGAAAAATTGAAAAAAAGTTCTTGTGGGCTCAGTTTTTACAAATTTGAATGTGCGATCCAATAAAGCAGAGGTTTTATTGGACGCGCACCAGTTTCAAATTAACAGGCTCAAAATTAAACGAATGGGACAAAAAAATTTTTGCCATCTTTGACGCTAATAACTTTTTCATACTTTGGGACGGTGATGGGGGAGGAGTCATTTTTGCAAAATGAGACGACGTTTTCATTGCTACCACTTTATCCATTTTGTATGTGATGTAAAAAGGTTTGTAAAAGTCGCATTTTGGACATTTGGGCGCCATTTCCGTCTCTGAGGTCACCGCCTGCCATAACCATTTTTATTATTTCGATAGATCGGGCATTTGGGACGCGGCGATACCTAATATGTTGTGTTTTTTTACTGTTTATTATGTTTATATCAGTTCTAGGAGAGAGGGGATGTTTGAATTTTTTTAATCACTTTTTTTCCCCACTATTTCTTAGACCATCTAGGGTACATTAACCTAGATGGTCAGATCGTTCCTACCAAATACTGCAATACTTCTGTATTGCAATATATGGCATTTTTGCAGGTCATTCATTACAATGAGCCACTGGTCATTGTAACGAATCTGCAGAAACCATGTAGCTCGGGTCAAACGAAGACCCGAGGCTACCATGGCAACCGATCGCCGCCCCCCCGATGATGTTCGGGGGAGCGATGATTGGAATAAAGATGGCGGCGCCCACACGCTTTTAAATGCCACCGGCGGCAACGGTTAATAGTCACGATCGGTGCAAGCCACCCACGCGGTTATTAGCGGTGGGGTTTGCTGCAATGTGCAAGAACCACCCTTGTATGAAGAGGACTCAGCTTGTGAGCCCTCTTCATACATTCCCTGCACCTCGCGTTAGGGTTAAGTTGAAGCTCTTTGGTCACAGTTGGTGGTTGGGGACCCTTGTTGCCAGATGCATTAAAATACACAAAAAAACTTAAAAAATAAAACTATGAATATAAAAATTCAGGCAAACACAAGAGGATGCATGTTACTAACTCAGTTCTAAAAATGTTGGTGTATATATTTACAGATAAATTTTAAAGCTTATGTTGACATAGTAACAAGACTTTAACCTTCAAAAAAAAAAAAAGCCTCAAATACCTAGAACCAATCTGAAATGATCAAAAATATAGTTTAAAATACTAAACTATAACAAATTGGTAATCTAATAAGATGTTAAATGAGTATTTTGTTAAGAAACCAAGCAAATCATTTCACTAGAATGGTGCCACAAAATAAGTTTTTGATCATTTTAAAGCTGTCCAATGAAAAAAATGTCCTTGTTCCTCATGGAATATTTCAGGTTTTTGCCTTGTTTATTTTCCTTTCAGTGAGCTTCTTTTGAATTTTCCTCCTGCAAACTTTTTTTTTTTTACTCTGAAGAGCCTTCTGTATCATCGCCTTTGTCGTGAGGTCGTTTTTCTTTTCTCCTAGTTCTCTTAGTTCCTAGAATAGCAAAATATGAATTTGATTGAAATTTATAGCAAAATACCAAAAGGGAGAAAACAAGAGGAAAAAACAAGGCTTCACTACAATTACACAAAAAATGTAAATCTTTATTAGTGGACAACAAAAATGTATAAAAAAAGACTGAGAAGCATCTCAGAAAAGATACAAAAAGCACGCCAGGTAATAAGTCCTAAAACATATGATGTAGACACATAGCATACAGTGATAAAGACCCATGAGTATAGTAAGCAGTTCTCAACAGAGGTAAAAGTAAAAATAATGATAGTGTGAAACCATTGTAGCTTGCAGACACACTGGGTATTATAGCAAGTGTCACAAAACTGAAACCACAAGCCAATGATAAATGAAGTTGTAATTACAACAGAGTAAGAGCTAATGTGACAAAAGGAAGGACATGATTTTACCTGGCGTGGCACCCCGACGCGCGTTTTCAATCGCAGAAAGTCATTTCAAGGGATACAATTATTAAGTGGCTGTGACTAGATGTATTTTTTTTCCTCTCAGGCCACTTGCCCAAACAAATCATTCCAATGAAAAAACTGACAGGACTAGGAAGGCCTCTGGAATTGCTTTTTTTCCCCCATTGCACAAAGGATTGTATTGGCACATTATTGCACACGACTTCAGCAAGGATGGGAGGAACGGACTGTTTAAAACATCTGACAAAGCACAGTACTGTCAGTGTTGTAAGGGTGCTGATAGATGTAATCCGAAAAAGGATGGGAGACCGTAGAAACCTAGAGGGGCGACCCAGTGTAGCAATCAAGACCCCATATGTATCAAACTTTTTCATGGCTTCCTTTTTCTACATACTCTCTTTTCTTATCTGATTACATCGCTCCTTAAGCTCTTTACAGGGGGGGAAGCGGTGGTGTATCCACTTGGCTGCTATGAGCTTTCAGACCTGTAAAGTATGCAAGAATGCCTAGAACATCACTTGTAATGGCAGTTCCAACTACTTGATTGACAGGGGGCCTGCTTTCTCTTCAGCCAGGTGAACTTTCTTCCATCAGGAATGAGCGCTTGTGTGTGTGACTCCTCCATCCCTCCCTCCTCCCTCAGGGATTCTCTAAAGGCGTGTTCAACCCCTCCCTCAGAAATTTTTCTTCAGTATATCATACAGCCAGTGTGTCTCTTCTGGAGGCGGGAAGGGAATGATCTGAAGGCACAGCAGAGCAGGAAGGACATGAAAGCCAGACCTAGCTCAAAGAAAAGACTTATGGACTTGCATGGAATCATTTGCATAGATGGAGAGTCAATTGCAACGTGTAACTTTACAGGCATGAAAAGGAACAATATAGGGATACTCGTACTGCATATGTAAACATATGGTTACTTAGTTTGGTATTGAATTGAATATTGGCCCTAGCAGTACTTTAAAGGGAACCAAAACTAACCCAAAGAGACATTTTAAAGCTATGTAACAAAAAAGGTGCCCGGTACCAAAGCAAGTAAACTGTTACCCTTTTCTCTCTTCATGCAAACATTTAAATGCACTCTGTCACTTTGATGGAGGAATTCAAATAGTTATCAGGTGGCTGCCCATGAGCCCTCTCACTACTCCAAAACACACATTCATGGAATGAGATCATTGAACTTACTATGCGAGCAAACCTCTGAGCCTCGTATCTCTCATTAGCATCATACTTCCTCTTTGGGTTGGAAAGGATGGAAGCTTTTTGCCAATCAGGTGTTCTATTCTTTGAAACAGCTCCACGTCATACCTTAAAAGTGCAATCACAAAACAATATTAACTTCCAAGATCTTGTAATTATTGAAAAGATAAGAAGATTAAATGAAACCTACCATCTGGAACCTACTTACTAAAATAGATCTCAATGCCAGTTTTCCCTGGCCAGTGTCATCAAAAGCAATTTCATATTCACTGTACTTGTAATATCCTAATATGCAAATTAAGTGCAGGGCTACTGTGGGCATCCCATAGTCTCTGCAAGGTCTGGGGGGTTATGGCTATTGCACAAAACCTCATACTCTGCAGGGATGCCTCCTATGTCTTCCGGAATGCTTAAAACATCAGGAATGCAGGTCCACATATGCAAAGTATGTGCAAGCCCTTGCTCCAGCATAGGAGAATTGTGAACACGCAGAGAGCATTCTGTAGAGTATTAGGTTGTGTAACAGCATAACCCCAAACTTTGCATAGACTATGGAGTAGCCCCTGCACTTAATTTCCCTTTAATAAAATTTATTTTTTACTCGATCTATGGACTTCTTTGCCTGTAAAATGTAAGGATGACAGTGCCCAGATCCGTACTCCTGTTTGTTTACAGGGGCACAGAAGCCGCGCACAGGGAGCTTCGGTCCGCGATGTGGCCGGAAGACCCGAGGGCTACTTCGGTTTAACCCTTCATACAATGTGCTGCCAGACATGTAATTGTTAATGAATGAGGAGGAAAATTGCCCATATACTTTTGCATACTGTAGTATGCAGGATATATAGAGAATGGATCAGACAACCTAGGGGTAAAGTACCCTAGGAGTGAGTCGAAAAAATAATAAAGAAAAAAAAAAAAAAAAGTATTTAAAAAAAAAATTTTTATTAAAAAAACACTAAAAATTTAAAGTCACACCCTTTCCCTTAGAACTGACATTAAATATAAGAAACAGTAAAAATCAATAAACACATTAGGTATCGGCGCGTTCCGAAAATGCCACGATTGATCAAACAATATTAACGTTTTTTCAAGCGGTTTAACCCCGTAACGGGAAACATAGCCCCAACGCGAAATGCCAATTTTTTGCCATTTAAAATTAAAAAACTCTATAAAAGTGATCAAAAGGTTGCCTGTACAGTCCTAAAAATGATATATTTGGAATATTATCAAAGTTTCGAAAAAATTAAACACCCACAGCTCCGTACACCAAGTAAAAAAAGTTATGCGCAGAAAGGTGGCAAAAATCAAAAAAGTGTGTGTGTACAGAGGGTTATTGTACAGGTTATTTTGAAACAGTAGAACACATATCAAAGGACCTAATCGACCAAATCTTCTGCTCAACCTTCCCCCATAATCCTACCCCCTTTCCCCCCCCTACTCCCCTGTAATCCCGCCCCCCCCCCCCCCCTCCTCCTCAACCAAATGGAATAAAGTATGAGATATCGTCCATTTGGCGCGGCTCAGTGAAAGATCGTTAATATCGCAACGCCAACAATGAAAATGGCGCAATGCGTTTTTCACGCTTTCACTGCATGTTGGAATTTTTCCCGCTTCCAAGGATCATGGCATGGAATATTTATACCATCACGTAAGAAGGCAATGTACACAGAAACAAGCCATTGCAACACAGCCGGGGGGGAGGGGGGGGGGGGATGGGGGGGGGGATGCTCTTTTTTACGTTGTAGTGTAAAAAATCAAAAAGTATAAGATTTTGAGGTGGGTGGAGTGAAAAATGGACATGAAACAACAAGGACACGGCTCGGCGTTAAAGAAGCTGCCAATCAAGACCTGTAAGGCTCGGTTTTCAAGAGACTCTAATGTACTTGTTGTTGCTTAGTGTCTGCAGTGGAGGCTTCCATCTTCTCTTTCAAGTCTTTGATGCCTTCCTCTGGAAGGAGGAGTACACACGAATCGTAGGAAGGAATTTCAGTTTCTTTGCAATTGTTCACATAGAATGCCTTTATTTCAAGAAATAAACTGCAAGTTGTTCACATGAAAGTTCTTTATGTTTCATTATCCCATTGTAACGAGTTTCATAGAACAAACAAAATGTGAGCTCCAGATTCTCAACAGCTCAAAGATGAAGGTCATTTATAAGGCCTTCATAATCAGCACAAACAGTTAGCAACACCAATTACCATTAACAGCTGAAAGTGGTGATTGTGGAATGGGCCTTATCGCCGTACAGTAGATTATTGCATTAATAAACGTTGAATCTAGAATAGTATTTATCACGTTAACAATGTGGTAGGAGTGCATTTATGATTATAAAGTGAGATATAATTTTTGTTTTGAAAAGGTAGCACATTTTCTGCAAGAAAGAATTATCTAAGAGTAAACTTTTGAGACGTAGTGTATTTCATCAAAATCAAGTATGATAACCAGGTTTAGCTTACATTGACCTGAAACTGTTATATGTGTTTTCAATGGTCTCCTCATTTAAATTATGCTAAAGGCTGAGTCAAAAACTTCACCTAGCCGACTGTGATCTGTACTTTACAGACTGTTACTCTGTCTCACCCACTCTACTACTGTTTACTTGCAGGTGATCCAACATAAACCAAAACAGTACATACAAGTACAATGCAATTATTGTTTTGTTATACATAGCTGTAACAAGCGTTTTTTCTTTTGTTCTGTTTTGGATACATGTGTGAAACCTTTTTTATATGTTACGTCTAATAGAAATTAATTGGAACTTTTTCTATTAAAAATGTTTAGTAGCTTGGCATGATTTATTTATTTAAAACAATGTTGTACAGGAAAAAAAAAAAAATAAGTTTTGCATATTTGATGCTTATAAACTGTTAGCATACTTAGTTTACAAACCTGTGAAGATCGTCATTTTATGCCAAGATGAGACGTGTGTTTGCCATTTGCTACCAGGGGATATTGTGATGTGTTATCTGGCAACCTTTTTGCCAATCACTTTTTCGCAACATTTTGTTGATGTGCATCTAAAATAGGTGTAAATGGCATTTGGACATAGGGTGATATTTACTCATTATGGGACACCACGCGGGAAAATCATTATGTTATTTGATAGATCAGACTCTTTGGATGAGATTGTTGGGAGATAAACTAATCGTTTGTGATCGCTTTACAGATTGGATTTAGTAGATATATCAGATAGTCTATGGAAAGGGAGTTGTCCATTGAATTTTTTTTATTACAAATTTTTTTAGCACTTTTTAAAAATAATTTTATGACCGTCTCTAGGGGTTAACCTAACATTCATACAACCTATATTTGATTTGATTGCTAGATTAGTGACTTTTCCATAGAATTCATTACAATGTGCACAAAAGCACCATTGGGTTAATTTAACTAAGGGTCTCGATGTTAAGCGCAAGTACTTCTTGTGTTTTTACGAAGGTTTCGTTTTGGGGATTTTGTGCCGCCTGACAGGTTATTTACACGGGGACTTGGTCAATGATCGGTTTGTGTGATGATGATGAGCTGCACGTGCCTGCATGCCACAGGAGATAAGTTTTCTAGTGGGGTCTGGTTACAGCGCGGGGATAATTTAACTTTCAAATGTGTCCCTAGAACAATGCACTTACTATCCTCCAGGAAGAGAAGAACGTGACTAGCGCCAACTGGCGTGTGAGAAATGATTAATAACGCAAGAAACACACACTGAATATGAGAGGCTCACTCGTGTAGGAACACGCTACAGTCCATCTCGAAGCACGTAGCAATGTGCCATCATGTAAGTAATTGTACTGCCAAAGACAGTCCAATAACAGCTTGACATTTTCATAGCTTGATCTCAAAAGAACTGTGCCCGAGCGCGTCACCACTCCGCAGAATCTAATGGTAGTTCTTTCACGATTGCAGGTATAGTGGTGGGTGTTGCTGCAGCAACCCCCTCTGTATCGACGAAGGCTCAACGTGTGCGACCATCTCATACAGACTTAGCATCCCTCGATCTGTACATGTACGAGCAAAGAACGTCATTAATAGTCTACAATTGATGATTATAAGCTGGGAATGATCTAAGCTACTTATTCTAGACAGTGCCAAAAAGACATATGAAACACGACCAGAAGACAATTCCGACACGAAAACCAGGTTCATGATAAAAATACAGGGACAAAATAATCCTTTATCACATTAAAGGATTAAATACCAAACTACATTGTTCAGAATAGTTTTTTATTGTTTATTTGTTAGTGAAATGAAAATATGGATCACATGACAAATTTAAAGAACTTTGAAGGGTGTAATGTGTTTGTAAAGAGGTCAAGTGATTGAAATATTATTCCAATGAGCTGGAATGGGAATCTTTTCTTCCACACCATGAGCAGTAATGGTGACATAAGTGAGAAATCCTTCAGGAATCAGGCCTCACTGGTTACAGAAGAGAGTGGAGAGTTTCATATATAACTGTATGATAACAATACGGGACATTTTAAAGCTTAGTAGGTAGTATGGGTAAAGAGTTGAATAAAATTTAAATTAGGATATAATGTAAGTAAGGTTGTGGGCTCAGAAAAGATGTATTACCTGTATGTTAAAGAATTAAAGATTATATGTACATATAAAAAAGTGTCTACTGTTGTGTACAGGAAATATTATAGATTTGAAGAAAATTAAAGAAAGAGTATTAAGAAAGAATGTTGTGCAAAGGTCTGTAGTATTGTAGACCATCTTATGTGCAAAAGGCGTTAGGTTTGATTACGACAAATCTATTTAAAACTTATGTGGTGACTATGAGTAAAGCCATGACCAATCTGTTGAAATAGCACTATGTAACAGTGCTGATCCATGTAATGATGAAGAACACTGATTACATTAGTTAAAATGTAAAAGTAACTATGTGGTGTGTCCATTGACAATAGAGAGTGGCGGGCTTGTGTGAGATGAAAGAAAAGGGGTTGCGTTTGATTTTGGTTAGAATACAACATTATGAGGATTTGGCACTTATCGTAATAAAGCCAACTGGATTTCTAAGAACGTGTATTAACAAAACTCTGTGATTGAAAAAAAACAGATTCTCTCCAGAAGACATTTTTTATTTTATTATTTAAATGTTTTGTTTCAGATTTTGCTCATAGGGAATGCATTAAGGGATATTTCCTGAAGAATTCCTAAATGGCTGAACCCCGACAGGAACGTCTCCCTATTACACTGTCCCCGCCACGGGGAACGCTAACGTTCTAGAGGTGTGTTACGAAGGTAGGTTATATGATAACGTATGTGAGCATGTCCCCAACATGCCTATGTTGTCGCCTCCTTTGGAGCTCATCCGGGGATTCATCAAAAGCCAGAAGATCATCTATGCAAAAAAATGAATAAGCAAATCGATTCATGGCGCTGCAAAAAAATGGAACCTATAGAAAAGATGCACTCTGCCTCAAAAAGTTATTAATCCAAGTCAAATCAGGGCTTAATAGTCTCTCCCTTCCTGGGTGCCAGCAGTAATGGTCCATTGGGTGCGCAGAAAAGAATAGGAACACCAGGTTTTCCGCGTGCGTTAAGAAACCACCTCTAATACATTATTTACGGGACAGCGTTATAGGTCGACTAAGCTGGTATCCCCACAAGCCGGTCAGCCATTCCATCTGAGGCCATGACATTTAACTGAAGAGGAATAAAAGATAATGCGAAACTGTGTTATTGCGAGAATTTTCAAAGTGCTACTCTATTCATGTTATCAATAGGGAGAGTTTGGTTACGAGTGCGTGCATGAGTCCGGAATGAGAGTGATAGGTTTTTAAGGCGATGCGCTCCAAATATGGAGGTTGCAGGGTGTGTGTTAGCCTTTTTTGTTAGGTACAACTGGCCGCCCCACACTGTGTCAATAGAATCTTCAACCTACCATTGTGACAGTTCTTGGTATTCTTTGATGAGCACAAGTGTTGACTATCCACCCTGCAGCCTGAACGTTGTTGCACATGCCGGAGGAGGGATAAGTGAATAGAATAGTCTAGGTGACTGGCTGGCAAGAGTAACGGGCTCATAGAGTATCAAACCGGTTGTCTGCAATATAGCTTAATGTTTTGGTTTAATACAGTATAGGTTCTCATGACAATGCCCATTATGTTTAAATCCAATTGTCAGAGAGGACCAAAAACAATTGTCTGATTACACATTCATAGAAAATACAGTTCCAACTTAATTACAAATTCATCTTAAGATACAACACCTCAAACCTAGTTTAGTATGTAAAAGCGGAACACCAATGGGGCCCGGGGGGGTACTGCCTGTAATACATGTGCTGATAGTTTGCGATTGTGAAAAACTGCAAAGTGAAGCAAGAGTGGCTTGCATCCAGGACAATTCGGTTATGCATCAGAGCGACTTATGGGGGGTCATTTACTAAGGGAATCGATTAGAGTTTTCCCGACCATGTTACACGAATATTTTTCGATTTGCGCCGATGTGTACCTGAATTGCCCGGATTGTGTCACAGCGATCGGATTGTGGCGCATCGGCCTGGCATGACGCGACGGAAATAGGGGGGCATGGGCTCCGAACGAAAACCACGACGGATTGGAAAAACCGCCGCATTTAATAACCGAAAAAAATGTGTCACTTGGGGAAGCCTTACCTTCACCTGGGTCCAGCTCGGTGTATTCCGGGCAGTTCCGATGCTTTTCAGCGCAGAGCAGCGCCACCTGGTGGACGGCGGAGAGCGAACTACCTTCCTAAATCCCGCCGGACCCGAATCCTGTTCAGAGAACGCGCCGCTGGATCGCAACGCGCCTGGGTAAGTAAATCTGCCTAGTCTGCTTAGATGTCCACCGATATAGTTAGCTCCCTGATCAACCCTAAAACGTTCCTGAGCGGGAACGAACCAAGAAGTCTTGGATTTTCACAAAATCTGTAATCTTCGTGTGTCACATGGACTGTCTGTGGTAGCTCACTGTATATTTGTCTCCACTTGGTCCACGAGGTAGACCTCCATAGACAATGAGGTTCGTTGTACAAACGCTAATGTGGTAATCCTGAGAGACTACGAGAGTGTTGTGAGTTTTACTCACACTGATGCCATTCAAAGTGTCGTATTGTCCTGTTAAGGTGGACTAATACATTGACGAGGGACCAGGTATGTGGGTTAGATGGGGAATCAATTGGCAGGAGAACACAAACGATGGTCAAGTGGTTACGTGTGGGTGGTCGAAGGCACGGAAAAGGGCCTTGGTAAAGCTCGGGTGGATGTACCGAACATGGATCGCATGACACAGTGAAGCACAAAAATGGTCATCAGCCGTATGGACTATATAAGCCCTGGTGATTACAGGTGTCACCAGATCAGGAACCATTGACCCAAAAGAACGTGCCTCGATACACTTTTCGTACAATTCATGCAATATAAACGGTGCAGGGAAGGGAGTGGCCAACACAAGTTGATTATTGTGCGAAATTCAGTTGCGATATAACTTGGCCTCGGCGGGCCAAAATGGGTGAGGATCATGTACGGGGGCAGAGCATACATTTGTGTGACTGGATGGCTGAATCTTGAGGATGGTGGTTGTGGAAAACAGGGAACAATTGGGAAAAGGCCTAACCTGCACTGGATGGGAGTCCCTCCTTACAAAATGACTCGTTATGAGACAGACAGTAATATTAGTGGCGCGATATGAGTTTGCACAGCAGGATTAACCCCCTACACAAATAGGACTCGTCTCTCCAGTGGTTGGAGTGTGGGACACGGTAGGGACAATACTGTTTGGAGAAACATATGGTGGGGGGGATGTAGTGGTTGCCCCCACCTTGGCAAAGCTAGACGTATGCAGACAGTAATAACCTCCGCAAATGAGAGAGTCGGGTTGCAGAGTCAATAATCAGGAAACACAGTGAACACTTTTACAACGGATGTATGAAGCCAATTACGATGAGGAGGGCAGAGTTGCTTCCATCAGCCTGATAGTACAGAAAACTAAATCCTTTGAACCCCTACAGGGACGCAGCCATCATTTTGGCCTTAAGGAGCGGCACCATGTCTTCCAAATCTGACGACTGTGTCACTACAGTGGTTATAAGTTTTGGAACAAAGTAAAGAAGTGACAATCCAGGAGATAGAGATGTTTAATAGAGGGGCGCTGACAAAAAAAGCATGAGAACACAGGGTTGATTGTTATCTGGAAATTAGCAAATATAGTGTTTTAAAAATTTGGATGAGAAAGTGCATAAATCTTTGTGTTTAGTAGAAAAAAAAAACAAAAGTTATGGCAAAGAAAATTTTGGAGATAAAGATAATGGAAATCTTTATTTGTCAACCGTTCTAAATTCTCTACTTTTGATGGCAGAATGTCATAGAGCTCCCAAATAAATTCGAAACGTGTACATTCCCAGAAGCGTGTTGCTTTATGCTGGCATGGTTTGTATTAAGATCCCATATTTTCCGTAGATGGTTGTCTATGGAGGGGCTCAAATTTAGGTATCATTTTTCACCGGTGGTTTTGGTAAAATCAACCAAAAAAACTGTAGTTGTAGAATGGACCTGCTCACTTCTGATTGTACAGGAGAGGTGCCTAAATAATAGTGTATACTCGTAAGATTAGCCAGAGCCATTGTTGGAAACTACACACACTCAACATGATAAAACCCACTTTAAGAAGTTTGTTACGGCTGGCAGTTTACGTGGATTTTATAGGGTTAAAACAAAAGGAGGTGACAATCTCCACATTGTAATATGTATTTCACAATACAGAAACGGGCAGCATATTATGGGTGGAAAATAAACATTTACAATGGGATTAAAGAATAAAGGCGTCAGCAGCCAGAGTTGATTAGCGAGGGGGGAGGGGGAAGGCGCACATGGGGCTTCCGCGGCCTAGTATACGAGCGATTGTAGGCGAGGCGCGCAAATGTGGTGCTAACGGCTGTGTGATATAGCGCACCGCCCGGGCATATAGAAGGAAGGAGATAGTCGCCAGCGTCAACAACATCAGGATTGTGGCTATTCACATTGTACAGGCTATAATTTTTTTCTTTTTTTATTGTGGACCTATAGGGGCTTATTCTTTTGCCATCATGGAGCACTTTTTCTGGTACGTAAGTTGGGGATTCTAATAGGCTAATTGGTGAGATTTTATTAAACTCTGTTGGTTGGATAGGGAAGGAAATGAAAATCACACTCACTTTTCAGGAAGATTTTATGGGGGGGAGTTTTTTTGGCTGTTTTACCAACCATCATAAAATGTATGGTATTTTTAGTCTATGGGTCGCCCACGATTAAACAAAAAGCCTCATCTATATAGATTTTTTTATTTTTTTCCCATTTGTATATTGCAATAAGTAATTGGCAAAATTGTTGTTCAATTTTAGCATGCAATGTCTTTCATATGTATAACTTTTTTTATTTTCACCTCACACAAATCTGTTAAAGGGCTTATTTTAATGCGAGAATGATTGCTCTTGTATGTGGTCTTATTTTGAGTTGCGTAACTTTTCTAAAATCACTTTTTTTAGAGCATTTTTGAAGGACATTAATAAAAAAATCATCTTTTCGAAGAGTTTTTTTTAGGTTGTTTTTTTACGGGGTCACTTTGTGCGGATCAATATCGATTTGTCTTTATTGACAGATTGTTACGGACGCAGGGATATAAATATGTGGGTGGTTTTGGTATTTATTTCAATTGTACTGAAATAAAAATAATTTGGGAGAAATCTTTCAGTTTTAGCATCACCATCTTTTATATGCATATAACTTTTTTATTTTTTGGCATGACAAATCTTGTTTAGGGGCTTATTTTTGCGAGAACCAGTTGTTCTTTTTAGGTGGGCTTATTTTTAGAGTGCATACATTTTTTGAATCACTTTTTTAGAAGCATTTTTATAGGTATTAATTATAAAATTAGATTTTTCGGAACGTTTTTTGCGTTTTTTTTCTCCTCCGGCGTTACCGTAGCGGGTCCAGTAACAATTCTGTTTATATTATGCCAGATTGTTCGGACGCGGCATAAACCAAATAGTGCGGGGTTTTTTTGGTTGTTTTATGTTTTTATACTTATTAAGTTTTTTTATGGGAAAGTGACGATTTTAGGGGGCTGTATTTTATGTATTTATTTTTTATTTATTATAATGTGGATAGTTAAGTGTTTTGCATTTTTACTTATTACATACTTGTAACTAAAACCAGTGATGCTCTGATCACTGGTTTAAGTTCAATACACTGCCTACAATACCATTTATGTAGAGCAGTGAAACTTCGTGAGCAAGCTTGCGCTGGCTCACGACAGTTTGCAAGTCAGACCGGAAGGGATCTGGCTTGCCATGGGAGGACCGGGCATCTCCGGGGCACATTGCAGTACCTCGGAGCTGCCGGGAAGAGATCGATTCCCCCGTAAGCGGCACGGGGGATCCGATCCACAGAGGGAAAGAACACCCTTACACGCACGCGTATGCTGACCGCGGCGTGTTAAGGGTTAACCACCGCGAATCGGAGCCGGCTCGACGCGCGGGTGTTGCGCAGCTGTTCAGCTGGATACAGACAAGACAGCGCTGATTCTGGTACCCGGCTCCGTTCGTGAGACGGTCCCAGAAGCGGACGTTATTAATACGTCCCCGTGCGCTAAGCTATCTAGCCCGGGGACGTAGTATAACGTCGTGGTGCGCCTAGGGGTTAATAGTTCCAAATGTGAGGAGTAGAAAAGGAAATACCCTCTCATCAAAAATGCCCCAAATACAGGTCAGGGACTGACCATTTATTCAGGTTACTGCACTTGCTTTAAGTCATATGAAGGTAACGTTTTTGGAAAATTTACTGAAGGGTTCTGTGAACAGTACACAGAGGTGGGCCCAGAAAGGATGACCAACCATGTCCAGTGATTAGCTTAAAGAGGACCTGTCACTCCGGAAAACCCACCCACCAGATGTGCCCCCCATAATCGTCACCCCAGCCCCTTTCTCCCTAGCCATTTTTTTTTTAATAATTTATGTGCAGTAAATGATTTAAAAACCGATCCGACCTCTACCAAATAAGAGGTCGGATCCTGTATCTGGTGTGCTGGCAGTCAGGCGTTATTCATAAGGGGGCCGGCGACACATCCCCGAGCACGCCCCTGCCAGCGGTCACATTGTAGGAGAAGTTAGCAGCAGCCACCACGGAGAGTCGGCATGCTGCCGATGCGATACTGCCGGCTTCTCTACAATGTGACAGCACCAGACTAGATACAGGATCAGACCTTTATTTGGTGGAAGAGGTTCGGATCGGTGTTATTTTTATACATCGATTAATGCACTAAATAAAAAAAAAGGCTAGGGAAGAAAGGGCTGGAGGACGATTATGGGGGGCACATTCGTTGGGTGGGTTTTCGGGAGTTGGGTGACAGGTCTCTAAGGTTTCGGGTCTGTGGAGAAATGAAAGTCAGATACAGATTAGAAAGAAATTGGACAGGGCAATGTGGACTCTGGCATAAGGTTTTGTGCCCTTCCATTTAGTCCAAAGTCCTGAAGGTAGTAGTTATGTATTAGACTTACACAGAACTAAGAGATCCACAGAGCCAGAGGTAGTAGGTTTTACCCCATGCTATATTGATGCTATTGGAGTCCCAGGGGGGACCCCATCAAGTACAAAGCAGGATTTGAACATTCATTGCAACATTAGATACCTCATTAAGAACAGAGGATAAGGATGTAGATTGGATAAAACTATCTGTACTGATGAAACCAACAGAGATTTGTCAACTAGACTAGAGATAATAGTCCTATGTTGGCAGAAAAGCTTAGAATAACCTCCATCATGGCTTCCAAAAACAGGATGGGCCTGGAAATGATGAGCGTGAGAAAGAGAAGGAGGGGAAGCAAAATGATTAGAGTTTGTGACAACTTATCCAGACAATACAGGCCCAAATGGGAAAGTGACAAACACCCCCTTTTTAAAGCACCTTGTTTGGCTTTTTCACTAGGTAAAAAATTCTTCACACTGCACATACTTAAATACAAGCCAAGGCCACTAACATTACCACAAAAAAACTAAAAAAAAACAAAAAGCCTCCCCTGACTAAAAAATGTCCTGCAGAGTAAACACCCCTCAATATAAAATGTCAGGCAGCAGCCTCCTCTCCCATTAATGAAGTGTCCACAACATAGCCATGGCGAAAGAGCTTCAAATTATACTTACCACCGGCTTCTTCTTCCTGCGGCTCCAGGTCCACGGGGAGAGGGGAGAGAAGAATCCGGAGCAAGTAAGAGGGTTTTTTTTATTCTTTAACAGCACACTACCATTTGATTTGATGCATTATGATCAAACATACCTTGGGAATGCTGTCGTACACAAATGCAGAATCAGATCTTGGGTAATCCCTGAGCTGAAGTGGTTTTTGCTGCGCTAAAACAGAGATAAACATTATCATAATAAAGCTTTGTGGTTCTATGTCTGCTCTTCTTGCGCTTGCTTTCCCACTTCTCATAGCAGGAGAGTTTCTCTCTGTTTGCATCATCACCTCCTGCAGTTTTCTTCCTGCCAGACAAAAGTAATAATTGCTGCACCATCCCCCAGCTGCTGTGTATGAGTGATACAGCTCAGGTTGATTAGTGCTTGACTAGTTGTGCTTAGTCATTCTTTACTTAGCAGCCATTTGTAATTCCAAGCTCTCACATGTAATGTGTTACATGCTGACCCAGCTTTCCCAAGGTCCTGAATGTTATGTTAGCCAAGATATGATCCTGCATCAGTGTAGCTACAGCATTCTCAAGGTATGTTTGCTTCATAATGCATCAAATTAAATGGTAGTTTCTTAACCCCTTAAGGACGCCAGGGTTTTTTTCACTTCATTTCTCGCTCTGCCTTCAAAAATCCTAACTTTTCATTTTTACGTGTACAGACCTGTGTGAGGGCTTATTTTGTGTGTAACAAATTTTACTTTCCCGTAATGTTATTTATTTAACATGCCATGTACTGCGAAGCTGGAAAAAAAAAAAAAAATTCCAAATGCGGAAAAAAAAATGAAAAAAACCTTCTTGTGGGCTCAGTTGACATTTGACTATGGCTCCAAATAAAACCTATGTTTATTATTTGGTTCGGTGTGATCGCGGTAATACCAAATTTAACAGGTTTTATCGCGTTTTATACATTTCATCAAAATTACACGGAAGTGTGGACAAAAAACAAAATAAATTTTTTTTGCCATCTTCTGACGCTAATAACTTTTTCATACTTTGGGGTACGGTGCTGGGGGAGGAGTCATTTTTTGCGAAATGAGCCGACGTTTTAATTGCTACCACTTTATTCCATTTTTTATGTGATGTAAAAAGGTGTAAAAGTCGCATTTGGGACATTTGGGCGCCATTTCCCGTCTCTGAGGTCACCGCCTGCCAAAACCATTTTTATATTTCGATAGATCGGGCATTTTGGGATGCGACGATACCTAATATGTTTGTGATTTTTACTGTTTATTATGTTTTATATCAGTTCTAGGGAAAGGGGGATGATTTGAATTTTTAATATTTTATTAATTTTTTTATTTTTTACACTTTTTTTTCCCACTATTTCTTAGACCATCTAGGGTGCATTAATCCAAGATGGTCAGATCATTCCTACCAAATACTGCAATACTTCTGTATTGCAATATATGGCATTTTTGCAGGTCATTCATTACAATGAGCCACTGGCTCATTGTAAGGAATCTGCAGAAACCATGTAGCCTCGGGTCAAACGAAGACCCGAGGCTACCATGGCAACCGATCGCCGCCCCCCGATGATGTTCGGGGGAGCGATGATTGGAATAAAGATGGCGGCGCCCACACGCCTTTTTTAAATGCCACCGGCGGCAACGTTAATAGTCACGATCGGTGCAAGCACCCGACCGCGGTTATTAGCGGTGGGGGTTTGCTGCAATGTGCAACAACCCCCACCCTTGTATGAAGAGGACTCAGCTTGTGAGCCCTCTTCATACATTCCCTGCACCTCTGCGTTAGGGTTTAAGTTGAAGCTCTTTGGTCACGGTTGGTGGTTGGGGACTGCTTGTTGCCAGATGCAATTAAATACACAAAAAAAACTTAACAATAAAACTACTGAATATAAAAATTCAGGCAAACACAAGAGGATGCATGTTACTTAACTCAGTTTTTAAAATGTTGGTGTATTATATTTACAAGCATAAATGTTTAAAGCTTATGTTGACATAGTAACAAGACTTTAACCTTCAAAAAAAAAAAAAAACCTCAAATACATAGAACCAATCTGAAATGATCATAAATATACAGGCGGTCCCCTACTTAAGGACACCCGACTTACAGACAACCCATAGTTACAGACAGACCCCTCTGCCCACTGTGACCTCTGGTGAAGCTCTCTGGATGTTTTACTATAGTCCCAGACTACAATGATCAGCTGTAAGGTGTCTGTAATGAAGCTTTATTGATAATTCTTGGTCCAATTACACCAAAAATTTTGAAACTCCAATTGTCACTGGGGCAAAAGAAAAAAAATTGTCTAGAACTTCCATTATAAAATATACAGTTTCGACTTACATACAAATTCAACTTAAGAACAAACCTCCAGACCCTATCTTGTATGTAACCCGGGGTGGGTAACAGCCATAACCCCAAACTTTGCATAGACTTAGGAGTAGCCCCTGCACTTAATTTCCATTTAATAAAACTTATTTTTGTACTTCGATCTATGGACTTCTTGCCTGTAAAATGTAGGATGACAGTGCCCAGATCCGTACTCCTGTTTGTTTTACAGGGGCACAGAAGCCGCGCACAGGGAGCTTCCGGTCCGCGATGTGGCCGGTCCTCATCCGTCACCTATCTCTCAGCGTTGTAAGCTGGGAGATGGTGTCGGATGGGAGCTTCCAGCAGCCGGAAGCTCCTGTGCGCCCCTGTATACAAACCGCGCACAGAAGAGACTGACCGCGGCCAGGACATGCAGCAGCGCCAGACGAGGCATAGTACATGTTTAACTAGCCCACCCCAGCTCGGCCTCAGTATTTTTTAACACCCAGATAATCCCTTTAATTCACTGACAAAATGAATGTTATTAATTACAATGGCATTTGTGAAGGAGTTATATAGTAGGACAAAAAAACCCCAAAAGACGTGTGTGCCATGTAGACCAGTCTCAGTACCCGAATATCAAGATTTATATGCAAAGCACGGTACTCTTAATACTTGAAACATAACTTTTATTCCGAATGATGTAATAGGTAACCTCCCATGGGACATCTAACAGAGTAGTAATGTAACACCTTACCCAGCAACAAACATCAGCCCTGTATAACAGTGGGGAAATTATTGTCAATGAGTAACAGTTACCATGAATTGTCTTAACTATAGATACCCCTCTGGACCAGGTCCTACCCTGGTCCTTAGCAGTAGGAGGGGGATTTTTCATTATTCTTACTTGAAGAGTCAGATAGGAGAAGATGTAATGCGCAGGGAGCGTTTGGAAGTGGGGGGTTTTTACCTACACAAGGGTCAGATACTGGGTACTGCCCTTGTAGGGCGGGAGCTGTACACTTGGGGAAAAGGTGCAGATAGAAATGAGGGTGATGAACTAACATGCTCCCTGGGCACTACCTGTGTACCGGAACCTGGAAGGAAAGTGTATAGATGCTGCCTAGATGGTAATACTCTTCTTTTGACATGAGCAGTGGCAGACCTTACCAGAATCTTTGTTTATGTTTTCTTAGTAGTCTTTTATGGTTTTAAGTGACATTGGGATTAAAAGTTATATTTTGTATTTATATATAGTTGAAAACAAGTAAACAGTCAGTTCACTTAAAATGCATGAAGTAAATGCACCTTCATATTGGTAGTGAAAAAACTCTTAAAGATGGGTAGAATATCTAGCGGCTCTAGCCCACTGGTGCCCAGTATAGATCTTCTATGAAATTTAACACTTCAGTTTTTCTAGCAAATCTGACAAAACTTTTTTTAAAGCTTGGACTTGGATTGCTTGTTCAAGCCTTTACACACTGAAAAAAAACATTACAGTGTGTTATGAAAACTAAAGAGCAGAGCATGCTCAGAGTTCAGAGGCAGTGTTGGGCACACATTGGTCCCTGGAGCGTGCCAAAGGTAGGATGGATCTGGATTGCATACTGAAAGTCAAATGTAAATATCATTTTTGTTGAAAGAAGATTGCATCACATTTGAGTGCCAAGTATTTTCTCACCAACCCCTGAGAGGGCTCTAGCTCTATCACCCTTATAACCTTTATAATCTCACATGCATATCTATATACATGCTATTCCGGTTATCTATTACGACACATATAAACTATACTGATCTGTTATCCATTCAGTTCCATGCAATGTTTGTTTCTCTCTATTTTTGATTGATACAGTAGCTGACTATGTATCATACCAAACTCTGAATTCCCCCTGCGAGGGGTATTGTTTGCCATGACCTATTGTAAGGCACCTTCTGTTTGCCTTCAATAAATTTTGTGAAACTAAATACCATCCCTTACTTGAACCACATACTATCAGGAGTGAGTTTTATTCAACCATAATAACAGTGTCTTTAGCTTGTTTCTCTCTAGTGATACAGGGTGAGCTCCGGACCTCTGTTATAATGCAGCTGGGATTGACACCAATGAGTGGCGGCATACAGTTTACAGAACAGTGCCTGACAGCCCAAAACTGAACGAGACCAGAAGCCCCATAGGAGCTGCAATACTGGATCACCAGTGTAAAAACAAGGCAGTACACTATAATTTTTATTCAGGGCATTTTAGGACCATTAAAACAAGGCCGTTCAGTAAATGTACCTGGACTCCTTAGAGTTCCGTTAAAAGGATTAGGGAACCCAGGTTAAGGAGACTAAAAGGGAACCTGATCAATCAAGTTCATACATATGGCTCATCCACAATGGAACAGAGCTGATCTTATTATGTTCATTCAACCCCGATGTATGTCCATTGAAATATTGCATATGATTAGGCAAAAAAAACCTACTGTGTTAAAAGTAATAGCTTTTCAGATCTTCCAGCACGAGTGTTCTCGCTATCTCGTGTATGTAATCCTGGAAGAGAAAAACAAATTAATAAATTAGCAAAAAAGAAGAAACTTCCACTGCATCTCCTAATAACTAAAGCTTAACTACTTTAAAGGGGTTGTCTGTGGCCAACAAGTTAACCCTATTCACAGAATAAGGGCCAACTTGCCGATTGGTGGGGGAGGGGCTCAGTGAGGGACAACCAAGGATCACAAGGAATGGCGGGTCCATTGCACCCAAATGCATAGAGCAGAAAGTTGCGCCATGCTCTCCATCTCCATGGCGCTCCATATATAGTCAATCTTATCTTACTTGATATGTAAAGTGAAGGCATCAGTCTTTTTGCCTTATCAGCCAGAGATTCCTGACCATAAAATGCAGATGGAGGGTCATGTGATCTCTAACTGGGATTGTGCATGGACAGTGGAGTCACCTGACCCTCTATCTGCAGCCATTTTATGGACAGGAATGTCTGGCTGGCAGACAAACGACAAAGAAGTAAATTACCAACATACTGCGCCCCTGGACATAACAAAAACATGAGGGTAAAGTGGCCCACACAGGCTATCTCCGTCGGACCCACAGAACCGTAATCAGAACCTTCCAATAAAGCTAGCGAACACTGCAGTGACATACCTTAAGACGCCGGACCGAGTTTAGGTGGTGTGGCGTATTCCGTGGGTGATATTGAGGAGGGGTCACTGCTGCATGAAGCTGCAGTCACCGCCGGCCTATGGCAGGGAGAGGTGGTCCAGGGAAGAAGCAGCGCCTGGACCACCCCCCTTATGAATACGCCAGCTGTTAGCTTGATCCGGCGTTCTCAGGGTAGGGAGTGCAGCGCTTACTTTAGAAAGCTTCTAGAGCTTTTTTTTAGGGCGGACAGAATAGATAACCCCATTATGTAAATATACAAGAGGATATAACAAATGATTACTTATGCCGACCTTAATCAACAATACATACCTTAGAATGTGTTGGAATATCAAATTGTATAACAACATCTACGTGTGAATGTCAAGACCTCGACTTGACAACATCAGTGGCCAGGAGAACTGAACGGGACTTGCTTAAACTATTTAGAGAACCAAGTCTCTTACTTGCAGACAGAGGAGAATATAAGCTATATATTTGCTTTCATTTCACAGAGTTTAAAAAAACTATGGGGCAAGATTTTAAATGGAACCTGTCACCAGGATGGTTTTCAAACATGACAGGTTCCCAAAGTCCATGCATTATAATTCCAACCAGCTGCTTTTATCATCATTTTCTGAGTAATAAACTTTTTAGAAGGACTTTAGTTTTGGAAATTGACCCCCCAAAGGGACTACAGCCCGAATTCTGGCAGGAAGCCAGGTCAGCTAATATATGCTCCTCCACAACACATCCAGGCCATCCCTCTTTCTCACACAGGCTCTCCTATCACTGACATCAGCTCACCGCAGTTCCCTGCCTCGGTCATGTGCACTGAGAAGTAAAGAAGAGCTGCCCGTTTCATCTCACACAGTGCATTTTTAAAGCCCCAAAAATGCATGTGTTACTGCATACATTTGCTGGTTTGAATGGGTTTTCTCCATTTCTGAGAAGTGTAAGAAGCTCTGTTAACTTTTCACGGCTACACTTCCAGAAATGAAGAGAAAACCCATTCAAACCAGCCAAATGGCAGTTAAACATACAAGGGACAACAGGTCTACACTGCGCAGACTGAGGCAGAGTGCCAAAGTCAGCAACAGGAGAGCCTGAGTGGGCCTAAAGCATTTAAGAAGGGATGCAGGAGCAGACAGCCTTTGGTTTTGAAATAGCCCACACTGGGACTCGGCTCTTTATTCTGGCAAGGAGCTAAGAACAGCTAAAGTGAATTAAATAAACTATATTTACTCAGAAATTAGGTTCCAAAAAAATGCATTGCATCATAATTCCGTGGCTCCTTTATCTCACGGGGGAGAACGCAAAGAAAAAAAAAAAAAGTTTCATTATAATTCAATCTTACCTGACTCATTTGCCCATGAAGAGGAATAGCTGTGAATCCAAGATTACGCAGCAAAAGGGCATACGCTTGTGTATGTTACATGTGCTGCAGAAGATCATAAAAGAATTTCCAGCAGTTCATTCAAGATATACACAGAAGCTGTCCTGGAGGCAGGATCACAAAGAAAGAAAAAAAATAAAGCTAGCTAAACCACAATTGTAGGAGAAAAAAAATAACAGTAACAACAGTAAAAAACACATCTAAAAAAAACTGTTACATAGGGGGCATCACAAGACAAAAGTATTGCATACAAAAAAGGTAATAAATTTGGATTCATACAATGTAATACAATACAAATGTGTTGTTTAAGTGAAAGAAAAATAAAAAAAAAAATAAAAAACAATATATCCTATAGTAATGATACTACACAAAGATTAACTATTTGCGAAGGCTACATAAGTTTTTAAAAAGGTATGCCTTATGTGGTCCTTGGGGAGGAACAATATGTTAGGTGATATTCCAACATAGTCATAGGAGAGGTTTCATGGCAAAGGTATTCAGCAATTGAAAAGAGAATGTCCACACATTCAGAGTTTATAACAAATGGAAAGAGGAATTCATGGATTTATCAATGAATGAATGGATGGACTCTTTGAATGATTCAAAATTACTAAAAACATGTCCTATACCATATCCCAATTTTTTTTTTTTGATTCATGCAGTATTTTACACTCCTAAGATGTTGCATTTTAGGATGATAGATAAGGAATGAGAAATGCCCGAAATGTGATCTGTTTGATGCAGATTGGTTCACATGATGTGGAGGTGCCCAAAACTCATAGATATTGGAGGGAACATAGTCGACAGACTACAATTAATATTTCTAAAAATAGGTATAGCAAATACAATGGATACAATTATACAAACTTCAGACCTTTTAAGTCTTCTAAAGTATAAAAAAAATAGTTCTTACAAAGTAAGTCTGCTCCGGCGTCCCCGAGGTTCAGCTTCAAATGTCTGTTAATAGTGGCACCACTTTGTTTGATGCATACTGAATGTGTCTGGTGAACTACAGTCCCAAAATACCAACATCATCGAGTGTATAGAGTGTAGCTAATGGGGCATTTCCTCCTTCACATAAGTAAACCGATTGCCTTTGTATGATATGTTAATGAAAAAAGACCAAGTTTACTTGGTCAATAAGTATCAATGACTACCAAAGGCAGTGGGTGGGTGTTAAACATGTAAAACAGTCCGGAGGCATTTATTCGCCACCATATTGATTGGATCTGTACTGCTGTAGTATGAAAAAATTATTAGCGCCAGAATATGGCAAATTAAAGATGACCTGTCAGTGAACAAAACATCTTAGCTGCTTTACTAAGTAAGCAGTTCCCTGCCCTCCCCCAGTGTTATAGCATTGTTAAATATGTAGCTTATCGGAACATACTGATGAGCTAGGAAACAATCCATACTAGCAGTACGATTGTCAGATCTAGCTTACAGAAGTCGGTGTATTTAGACGGGGCGTCCAAGGCGCCTACCCTGCCTTCAGCTTCTCTCGGGGCGCACCACTATAATATTATGGAATCCAGATGTTCCCATTAGGCCATGATAGGGCAAACAGAGTACAGTTTCAGGTTGAGTAACAAAGTCCTCTCATGTAATGTTCCCCAAAATGAGTAAAGTCACATACCTTAAACTTGGACGGGATGAAAATATAATACTGTTGTATGTATGTTTTTCGACGTATTGATTTAGAGGACACTGCAACTCACTGGGTTGAGCAAAGCAGCAGTTGCAGTTTTTTGACCTGAGTAAAGAAAAAAACAAAAAATTTAGCATTAATGGGTCAAAAGTGAACATATTACCTCAGTGCCTGGCAACAAAACCTTCTCTTGTAAGGCTCTGCTCATTTAAACTATAACATGATGACCCAAGGTAGGAAAGCAAATTTTTTACGAAAGGGAAAAAGTACCTCTTATCCTACAGGTGGTCCCCTACTTAAGTACACCGGACTACAGGCAATCTAGTGCAACGGACCTCCAGTTTGTAATTTAATCTACTTTAGATCTTTAGGCTATAATGATCAGCTGTGGAGTTAAGGTGTATGTAAATTAAGCTTTATTTAAACCCTGTCTTATGACAACCAACATTTTTAATACCCAATTGTCACAGACACCAAAAAAATATTCTGGCTGGGGTTTACACAAATTGGTAATCTAATAAGATGTTAAATGAGTATTTTGTTAAGAAACCAAGCAAATCATTTTCACTAGAATGGTGCCACAAAATAAGTTTTTGATCATTTTAAAGCTGTCCAATGAAAAAAATGTCCTTGTTCCTCATGGAATATTTCAGGTTTGCCTTGTTTATTTTCCTTTTCAGTGAGCTTTCTTTTTGAATTTTCCTCCTGCAACTTTTTTTCTTACTCCTGAAGAGCCTTCTGTATCATCGCCTTTGTCGTCCCGAGGTCGTTTTTTCTTTTCTCCTAGTTCTCTTAGTTCCTAGAATAGCAAAATATGAATTTAATTTGAAATTTATAGCAAAATACCAAAGGGAGAAAACAAGAGGAAAAAACAAGGCTTCACTACAATTACAAAAAAATGTAAATCTTTATTAGTGGACAACAAAAATGTATAAAAAAAGACTGAGAAGCATCTCAGAAAAGATACAAAAAGCACGCCAGGTAATAAGTCCTAAAACATATGATGTAGACACATAGCATACAGTGATAAAGACCCATGAGTATAGTAAGCAGTTCTCAACAGAGGTAAAAGTAAAATTATAGTGTGAAACCCATATGTAGCTTGCAGACACACTGGTGTAATAGCAAGCATCACAAAAGCTGAACCACAGCCAATGATAAATGAATGTATGTAATACAACAGAGTAAGAGCTAATGTGACAAAAGGAAGGACATGATTTTACCTGGCGTGCACCCCGACGCGCGTCTCAATCGCAGCAAGTCATTTCAAGGGATACAATTATTAAGTGGCTGTGACTAGATGTATTTTTTTCCTCCTCAGGCCACTTGCCCAAAATCATCCAATTTTGATCCAAGCTTGGTCCAATTTCATGAAAAACTGACAGGACTAGGATGGCCTCTGAGAATTGCTTTTTTTCCCCCATTGCACAAATAGATTGTATTGGCACATTATTGCCCACGACTCTCAGCAAGGATTGGAGGAACGGACTGTGTAAAACATCTGACAAAGCACAGTACTGTCAATGTGTAAGTGTGCTGATAGATGTAATCCGAAAAGGATGGGAGACCGTAGAAACCTAGAGGGGCGACCCAGTGTAGCAATCCAAAGACCCCATATGGGATCAAACTTTTTCATGGCTTTCCTTTTTCTACATACTCCTTTTTCTTATCTGATTACATCGCTCCTTCAGCTCTTTGACAGTGGGGGGAAGCGGTTGTATCCACTTGGCTGCTATGAGCTTTCAGACCTGATAAAGTATGCAAGACATGCCTAGAACATCACTTGTAATGGCAGTTCCAACTACTTGATTGACAGGGGGCCTGCTTTCTCTTCAGCCAGGTGAACTCTTCTTCCATCAAGAATGAGCGCTTGTGTGTGTGACTCCTCCATCCCTCCCTCCTCCCTCAGGGATTCTCTAAAGCGTGTTCAACCCCTCCCTCATAAATTTTCTTCAGTATATCATACAGCCAGTGTGTCTCATTCTGGAGGCGGAAGGGAATGATCTGAAGGCACAGCAGAGCAGGAAGGACATGAAATGCCAGACTCAACTCAAAGAAAAGACTTATTGGACTTGCATGGAATCATTTGCATAGATGGAGAGTCAACTTTGCAACTGTGTAACTTTACAGGCATGAAAAGGAACAATATAGGGATACTCGTACTGCATATGTAAACATATGGTTACTTAGTTTGGTATTGAATTGAATATTGGCCTCTAGCAGTACTTTAAAGGGAACCAAAACTAACCCAAAGAGACATTTTAAAGCTTATGTAACAAAAAGGAGCCCTGGTACCAAGGCAAGTAAACCGTTTAACCCCTTTTCTCCTCTTCATGCAACATTTAAATGCCTCTGTCACTTTGATGGAGGAATTCAAATAGTTATCAGGTGGCTGCCCATGAGCCCTCTCCATACTCTCAAAACACACATTCATGGAATGAGATTCATTGAACTTACTATGCGAGCAAACCTCTGAGCCTCTGTAACTCTCTCATTTAGCATCATTACTTCCTCTTCTTGGGTTGGAAAGGATGGAAGCTTTTTGCCAATCAGGTGTTCTATTCTTTGAAACAGCTCCACGTCATACCTTAAAAGTGCAATCACAAAACAATATTAACTTTCAAGATCTTATAATTATTGAAAAGATAAGAAGATTAAATGAAACCTACCATCTGGAACCTACTTACTAAAATAGATCCAATGCCAGTTTTCCCTGGCCAGTGTCATCAAGAATATCCTAATATGCAAATTAAGTGCAGGGGCTACTGTGAGCATCCCATAGTCTCTGCAAGGTCTGGGGGTTATGGCTATTGCACAACCCTCATACTCTGCAGGGATGCCTCCTATGTCTTCCAGGAATGCTTAAAACATCAGGAATGCAGGTCCACATATGCACAGTATGTGCAAGCCCTTGCTCCAGCATAGGAGAATTGTGAACACGCAAGAGAGCATCTCTGTAGAGTATTAGGGTTGTGTAACAGCCATAACCCCCAAACTTTGCATAGACTATAGGAGTAGCCCCTGCACTTAATTTCCATTTAATAAAACTTTTATTTTGTACTTCAATCTATGGCCTTCTTTGCCTGTAAAATGTAAGGATGACAGTGCCCAGATCCGTACTCCTGTTTGTTTACAGGGGCACAGAAGCCGCGCACAGGGAGCTTCCGGTCCGCGATGTGGCCGGCTCCTCTCAACCGTCCCTATCTCTCAGCGTTGTAAGCGCTGGGAGATGGTGTCGGATAGGAGCTTCCAGCCAGCCGGAAGCTCCTGTGCGCCCCTGTATACAAACCGGCGCACAGAAGAGACTGACCGCGGCGCAGGACATCAGCAGCACCGGACGAGGTAAGTACATGTTTAACTAGCCCACCCCAGCCCGGCCCTCAGTATTTTTTAACACCCAGATAATCCCTTTAAATTCACTGACAAAATGAATGTTATTTAATTACAATGGCATTTGTGAAGGAGTTATATATAGTAGGACAAAAAAACCCCAAAAGACCTGTGTGCCTATCCAGACCAGTCTCAGTACCAGAATATCAAGATTTATATGCAAAGCACGGTACTCTTAATACTTGAAACATAACTTTTATTCCGAATGATGTAATAGGTAACCTCCCATGGGACATCTAACAGAGGTAGTAATGTAACACCTTACCCAGCAACAAACTCATAGCCCTGTATAACAGTGGGGCAAATTATTTGTCAATGAGTGAACAGTTACCATTGAACTGTCTTACTATAGATACCCCTCTGGACCAGGTTCCTACCTGGTCCTTAGCAGTCAGGAGGGGGATTTTTCATTATTCTTACTTGAAGAGTCAGATGGAGAAGATGAAATGCGCAGGGAGCGTTTGGAAGTGGGGGGCTTGTTACCTACACAAGGGTCAGATATCTGGGTACTGCCCTTGTAAGGGCGGGAGCTGTACACTTGGGGAACATAGGTGCCAGATAGAAATGAGGGTGAACTAACATGCTCCCTGGGCACTACCTGTGTACCGAACCTGGAAGGAAAGTGTATAGACTGCCACCTAGATGGTAATACCGTTTCTTTTTGACATGAGCACTGGCAGACCTTACCAGAATCTTTGTTTATGTTTTTCTTAGTAGTTCTTTTATGGTTTTAAGTGACATTGGGATTAAAAGTTATATTTTAAGTATGTATATATAGTTGAAAACAAGTAAACAGTCAGTTCACTTAAAATGCATGAAGTAAAATGCACCTTTCATTATGTTATGTGAAAAAACTCTAAAGATGAGGGTAGATATCTAGCGGCTCTAGCCCACTGCTGCCAGTACATAGATCTTCTATGAAATTTAACACTTCAGTTTTTCTATCAAATCTGACAAAACTTTTTTTTAAGCCTTGGACTTGGATTGCTTGTTCAAGCCTTTACACACTGAAATAAAAACATATTACAGTGTGTTATGTAACTAATTGAGCAGACGCATGCTCAGAGTTCAGAGGCAGTGTTGGGCACACATTGGTCCCTGGAGCTGCCAAAGGATTGGATCTGGATTGCATACTGAAAGTCAAATGTAAATATCATTTTTGTTGAAAGAAGATTGCATCACATTTGAGTGCCAAGTATTTTCTTCACCAACCCCTGAGAGGGCTCTAGCTCTATCACCCTTATAACCGTAAGTAATCTCACATGGCATATCTATATACATGGCTATTCCGGTTATCTATACTGACACATATACAACTATACTGATCTTGTACTAATTCTGTTTTCTCTCTATTTTTGATTGATACAGTAGCTGACTATGTATCATACCAAACTCTGAATTCCCCCTGCGAGGGGTATATGTTTTGCCATGACCTATTGTAAGGCACCATTCTGTTTGCCTTCAATAAAATTTTGTTGAAACTAAATACCATTCCCTTACTTGAACCACATACTATCAGGAGTGAGTTTTATTCAACCATAATAACAGTATCTTTAGCTTGTTTCTCTCCTAGTGATACAGGGCTGAGCTCCGGACCTCTGTTATAATGCAGCTGGGATTTGACACCAATGAGTGGCGGCATACAGTTTACAGAACAGTGCCTTACAGCCCCAACTTTAACTGAGACAAGAAGCCCCATAGGAGCTGCAATACTGGATCACCAGTTAAAAAACAAGGCAAGTACACTATAATTTTATTTCAGTGCATTTTAGGACCATTAAAACAAGGCCGTTCAGTAACTTGTACCCTGGACTCCTTAGAGTTCCGTAAAAGGATTAGGGAACCCAGGTTAAGGAGACTAAAAGGGAACCTGCTCATCAAAGTTCATACATATGGCTCATCCACAATGGAACAGAGCCTGCATCTTTATTATGTTCATTCAACCCCGATGTATGTCCATTGAAATATTGCATATGATTAGGCAAAACAAAACCTACTGTGTTACAAAAGTAATAGCTTTTCCAGATCTTCCAGCACGAGCTGTTCTGCCTACTCTGTGTATGTAATCCTGGAAGAGAAAAAACAAAAATTAATAAATTAGCAAAAAGAAGAAACCTTTCCACTGCATCTCCCTAATAACTAAAGCTTTAACTACTTTAAAGGGGTTGTCTGTGGCCAACAAGTTAACCCCTATTCACAGAATAAGGGCTAACTTGCCGATTGGTGGGGAGGGGTCTCAGTGATGGGACCACCAAGGATCACGAGAATGGCGGTCCATTGCACCCCAAATGCATAGAGCAGAAAGTTGCACAAATGCTCTCCTCATCTCCATGGCGCTCCATATATAGTCAATCTTATCTTACTTGATATGTAAAGTGAAGCATCCAGTCTTTTGCCTTATCAGCCAGAGATTCCTGACCATAAAATGCAGATGGAGGGTCATGTGATCTCTAACTGGCGATTGTGCATGGACAGTTAGAGATCACATGACCCTCTATCTGCAGCCATTTTATGGACAGGAATGTCTGGCTGGCAGACAAACGACAAAGAAGTAAATTACCCAACATCCTGCCCCCTGGACATAACAAAAACATGAGGTAAAGTGGCCCACACATAGCTATCTCCGTCGGCACCACAGAACCTGTAATCAGAACCTTCCAATAAAGCTAGCAAACACTGCAGTGACATACCTTAAGAACGCCGGACCGAGTTTACGGTGGTGCGGCGTATTCACGTGGGGTGATATGAGGAGGGGGTCACTGCTGCATGAAGCCTAGCAGTCACCGCCGGCCTATGGCATGGGAGAGGTGGTCCAGGGAAGAGGCAGCGCCTAGGACCGCCCCCTTATGAATACGCCAAGCTGTTAGCTTGATCCGGCGTTCTCAGGGTATGGGAGTGCAGCGCTTACTTTAGAAAGCTTCTAGAGCATTTTTTTAGGGCGACAGATAACCCATTATGTAAATATACAAGGATTATAACAAATGATTACTTACTGCGGACCTTAATCAACAATACATACCTTAGAATGTGTTGGAATATCAAAGTTGATAACAACATCTACGTGTGGAATGTCAAGACCTCGACTTGCAACATCAGTGGCCAGGAGAACTGACCGGGACTTGGCCTTAAACTTATTTAGAGAACCAAGTCTCTTACTCTGCAGACAAGAGGAGAATATAAGCTATATATTTGCTTTCATTTCACAGAGGTTTAAAAAAACCTATGGGGCAGATTTTAAATGGAACCTGTCACCAGGATGTTTTTCAACAATGACAGGTTCCCAAAGTCCATTGCATTATAATTCCAAAGCTGCTTTTATCTCATTTCTGAGTAATATAACTTTTTTAGAAGGACTTTAGTTTGGAAATGCCCCCCAACTGGGACTAAGCCCTGAATTCTGGCAGGAAGCCAGGTCAGCTAATATGCTCCTGAATCCCTCCACACACATCCAGGCCAACCCTCTTTCTCACACAGGCTCTCCTATCACTGACATCAGCTCACCGCAGTTCCCTGCCTCGGTCATGTGCACTGAGAAGTAAAGAAGAGCTGCCCGTTCTCATCTCACACGGTGCATTTTTAAATGCCCCAAAAATGCATGTGTTACTGCATATCTGCTGGTTTGAATGGGTTTTCTCCATTTCTGAAAGTGTAAGTAGCTCTGTTAACATTTTCACGGCTACACTTCCAGAAATGAAGAGAAAACCCATTCAAACCAGCCAAATGCATGTTAAACATACAAGGGACAACAGGTCTACACTGCGCATGACTGAGGCAGAGTGCCAACGTCAGCAACAGGAGAGCCTGAGCCTAAAGCATTTAAGAAGGGATGCAGGAGCAGACAGCCGTTTGGTTTTGAAATAGCCCACAACTGGGACTCGGCTCTTTATTCTGGCAAGGAGCTAAGAACAGCTAAAGTGAATCTAAATAAACTATATTACTCAGAAATTAGGTTCCAAAAATGCATTGCATCATAATTCCGTAGCTCCTTTTATCTCACTGGGAGAACGCAAAGAAAAAAAAAAAAAAGTTTCATTATAATTCAATCTTACCTGACTCATTTGCCCATGAAGAGGAATAGCTGTGAATCCAAGATTACGCAGCAAAAGGGCAATACGCTGTGTATTGTTACATGTGCTGCAGAAGATCATAAAAGAATTTCCAGCAAGTTCATTCAAGATATACACAAGATAGCTGTCCTGGAGGCAAGGATCACAAAGAAAAAACAAATAAAGCTAAACCACACTTAAAGGAGAAAAAAAAATAACAGTAACAGACGTAAAAACACATCTAAAAAAAACCTGTTACATAGGGGGCATCACAAGACCAAAAGTATTGCATACAAAAAGGTAATAAATTTGGATTTATTCAAGTGTATATACAAATGTGTTGTTTAAGTGAAAGAAAAATAAAAAAAAAAAAAAGTATATCCTATAGTAATGATACTACACAAAGATTAAACTATTTGCGAAGGCTACATAAGTTTTTCTAAAAAGGTATGCCTTCAATGTGGTCCTTGGGGAGGAACATATTATGTTTAGGGTGATATTCCAACATGTCAATAGGAGAGGTTTCATGGCAAAGGTATATCAGCAATTGAAAAGAGAATGTCCAGCCATTCAGAGTTATAACAAATGGAAAGAGGAATTCATGGATTTATCAATGAATGAATGGATGGACTCTTTGAATATGATCTCAAAAATTACTAAAATCATGTCCTATACCATATCCCAATTTTTTTTTTGATTCATGCAGTATTTTACACTCCTAAGATGTTGCATTTTAGGATAGATAAGAATGAGAAATGCCCGAAATGTGATCTGTTTGATGCAGATTTGGTTCACATGATGTGGAGGTGCCCAAAACTGCATAGATATTGGAGGGACATAGTCGAAAGACTACAATTAATATTTTCTAAAAATAGGTATAGCAAATACAATGGATCACAATTATACAAACTTCAGACCTTTTAAGTCTTTCTAAAGTATAAAAAAGTAGTTCTTACAAAGTGATGTCTGCTCCGGCGTCCCGGAGGTTCAGCTTCACATGTCTGTTAATAGTGGCGCCACTTTGTATGTACGTACATGCGTACTAAATGTTCTTCAGCAGACATGCATACTGAATGTTTCTGGTGAACTACATTTCCCAAAATACCAACATCATCGAGTGTATTAGAGTGTAGCTAATGGGGCATTTCACCTTCACATAAAGTAAACCGATTGCCTTTGTATGACTATGTTAATGAAAAAGACCAAGTTTACTTGGCTCAATATAGCTATCAATGACTACCACAAAGGTAGTGGGTGGGTGTTAAACATGTAAACACTCCTGGAGGCATTTAATTCGCCACCATATTTGATTGGATCTGTACGCTGTAGTATGAAAAAGTTATTAGCGCCAGAATATGGCAAATTTAAAGATGACCTGTCAGGTGAACAAAACATCTTAGCTGCTTATACTAAAGTAAGCAGTTCCCTAGCCCTCCCCCAGTTATAGCATTGTTAAATATGTAGCTTTATCGGAACATACTGATGAGCTAGGAAACAATCCACTACGAAGCAGTCCGATTGTCAGATCTAGCTTACAGAAGTCTGGTGTATTCTAGACGGGGCGGTCCAAGGCGCTACCCTGCCTTCAGCTTCTCTCGGGGCACCACTATAATATTATGGAATCCAGATGTTCCCATTTAGGCCATGATAGGGCACAACAGAGTACAGTTTCAGGTTGAAGTAACAAAGTCCTCTCATGTAATTTCCCCAAATGAGTAAAGTCAATACCTTAAACTTAGAAGGGATGAAAATGTAATACTGTTGTAGTTTTTCGACTGTTTGATATTTAGAGGACACTGCACATCTCACTGGGTTGAGCAAAGCAGCACGTTGCAGTTTTTGCACCTGAGTAAAGAAAAACAAAATAATTTAGCATTAATGAGTCAAGTGAACATATTACCTCATGTGCTGGCAACAAAACCTTCTTTGTAAGGCTCTGCTCATTTAAACTATACATGAATGACCCAAGGTAGGAAAGCAAATTTTTTACCAAAGGGCAAACAAGTACCTCTTATCCATACAGGTGGTCCCCTACTTAAGTATACCCGACTTACAGACGAATCCTAGTGACAAACGGACCTCCAATGTTGGTAATTTAATCTACTTTAGCTTTAGGCTATAATGATCAGCTGTAGGAGTTTAAGGTGTCTGTAATTAAGCTTTATTGTAAATCCTGGTTCTTAGCTCCAACATTTTTAAAACCCAATTGTCACAGACACCAAAAAAAATTCTGTCTGGGGTTACAATTATAAAATATACAGTTCCGACTTACATATTAATTCATCTTAAGCACAAATCTACGGAACCTATCCTGTGCATAACCCGGGGACTGCATGTACTATCCCATACACCAACCTGTGTGTGAAAGTTGTCAGTCAAACGTAAAGCTTAGGATATATTTAAGATAATATCAAGAGATAAAAATCAGTTCTGTAACTGGGCCTCCCATATAATAAGAGGGCACTAGAATATCAGGAAGGAAAGTGAAATTCCCTGCAGGTTCAAGTATTCATAATGGATTCAAAACAGCTAACGCAAGGCCTGTGGCAAGTTTTACAATTCACTGTGAATACATTTACACAACAGTTGGTTTGTGGGGTGGTGTGCAAACTGGGTATTTGCCCTTCTTTTAATTTTCAGATAAATATGTTATATGCTGGGACAGCCACAGAACCACAAAGTCGATATTTTATAATGTGACATGTATCTCAAATCTATGTTTAAATGTCATGTACTTTTACTGATGGCAAAAGTATACATTTTCCTTTCATTACAAAGACAGATGGGGCTGCAAAATTATCATGTGAGGAAAAGTAGATTGCAATGAGCTGACAGAAATGCAGCGGATTCCAATACCCAGCACACTAACAGACCTCTCAAGTGCAACAAATCTGCATTGAACAATATGGTCAAAAAGTTATAATGTGGCTTGTGGGAGACAAAGAAAGTGGGCCCCAATCTGCCTCAGACCACACCCTTTTTCTAACCACATTCCAAAACATTTTGAACATCCTAGTGGGACAATTTTGAGAGGAGTTTTGCTTTTACAGTTTATACCGTATGACGGTACATAACATTGGGTATCTAATCAAATTCTAGTTGGACATGTGATGGCATATCCATCTTATTTTTAATTAATTTGGGAGTGTCCTTACTTCTGGACCTCCCTGAAAATATAACATATAACTCAAAGAACACATTCCAGATCTGACCGAACGAAATATTGTAATTGAATACTTTGTTCTGTACAAAGCTGAGTGTGCTAACAAATTCGCCAAAACATGCATCCACCCATGGAAACAAATTTATTAACCAATGGAGGCCTGGATTTGGAGGTCACCCACAAAATGAAAGTGGGAAAAACACACAAGACAAAAAAGGCTCAGCATTGTGTGTGCGGCTTACATGTGCCTGTATAACCTCCATTAAAATGCTTTGGCATGCTCGCGATGAAGTTGCGGATGGTCTCCAAAGGTCTCCTCCCAGACCTGGACTAGAGCATTTGCCAACTCCTGGACAGTCTGTGGTGCAGCATGTAGTTGGTGGATGTAGTGAGATATGATGTCCCAGATGTACTCAATTGGATTCAGGTCTGGGGAACGAGCGGGCCCTCCCATGGAACTCCAACCACATGAGGTCTATCATTGTTCTGCATTAGGAGGAACCTGCATCAGCATATGGTGTCACAAGGGGTCTGAGGATCTCAACCTGGTACCTAATGGCAGTCAGGCTACCTTTGGCGAGCAAATGGAGGGCTGTGCAGCCCTCCAAGGAAATTCCAACCTGCACAATTACTGACCCAGTGTCAAACCGATTATGCTGAAGGATGTTGCAGGCAGGAGATTGCTCCTCACTGCGTCTCCAGACTCTTTCACATGTGCTCAGTGTGAAACTGCTTTCATCTGGGAAGAGCACAGGGCACCAGTGGCAAAATTTCAAATCCTGGTGTTCTCTGGCAAATTCCAAGCGTCCTGCAATGTTGTGGGCACAACCCCCATTTGTGGACGTTGGGCCCTCATACCATCATCATGGAGTTGGTTTCCTACCCTTCGGGCAGACAAATGAAGACTTGTTGCCTGCTGGAGGTCATTTTGCAGGGCTCTAGCAGAGATCCGCCTGTTCCTCCTTGCACAAAGGCAGAGGTGGCGGTCCTACTGCTGGGTTGTTGCCCTCCTCCACATCTTCTGGTGTACTGGCCTTTGTCCTGGTATTGACTTCACCCTCAGGACACTAACAAACAGACAAAGCAAACCTTCTTTCCACAGCTCATATTGATGTGCCATAATGGATTGGCTGCACTACCTGAGCCACTTGTGTGGGTTCTAGATATGAGTGTGAAGGCATCACCAACATTAAAAATTGACAAAAGCATCAGCCAGAAAGCATAAGTACTGAGAAGTGGTCTGTGGTCTCCACTTTCAGAACCACTCCTTTATTGAGTGTGTCTTGCTAATTGCCTGTGAAATTAATTGTAAATCGGTGTTGCTACCTAAGTGGACAGTTTGATTTCACATAAGTCTGATTTACTTGGATATTGTGTTGTTTAAGTGTTGAGCAGTGTATATATAGAGGACGCCATTGACAACAGGTAATGAGCATTGTACCGAATGCAAAGAGAAAAATCACAACAAAGACTCACTTTTTTTGTCATTGTGGCAGAGAACAGAAAGGTCTTACGATCACGCGGAATTACTTTTAGGATTTTGTCAACCTGTGTAGGGAAAAAAAAGTATTTTTAAAAATTACATGTAACCAAAAGTTAAAGACGAGTTTTACAGCACAAAAGAAAATATGATGGTAAAACCCTAACTTGGCTTATACTCGAATCAAGAAAAAAAACAAAAAAACCTTGTACTCGCCTTCCGACGCCACACCCACACAAGTCTGTCAGCATGGTGCTTGTGACGGAATGCTCGAGGACACTGAGGACACTGATACCGGGGCATCAATCGATCGAAGAGGACCTTCTTTTTTTTGCTGGCTACAATACCGGGGGGTAGGGGCTGGCCACAATACCGGGGGCAGGGGCTGGCCGGCTGGCTACAGTACTGTTATTTTCATATGACACAATATGATATATTGTTAGACAACCCCATTCATCTCTGGGCCTCCATTTATTTGGAATGCAGGAATCAGGGCTGTAGAGTGGGCGAGCCAAATTTCTGACTCAATAAAGCGGTCATGGACTCCTACAGCCGGTTTTCCTCGTCGCTCTAGCATTTATAAGGCAAGTGCAGGAATTCCTTCCCAGAGACTTTCTCCTCTAATCTGTAGCAGAGGAGCTTCATTACTGAGCAACTAAGCATGTACATAAAGTGCAGCAAACATTCCTCTCAACTAATATAATAGAAGAGGGGTACACAACCCACACCCGACAGGATACATGCACCCAGTCAAGTCTCAAGTTGAGGCACACACCCTGCTGACAGAGTACAATGAGCGCTTTCATAAACAATGCAGGAGGCTGAGAACTGCCTGTCACTCTTCTCTGTATATACAGTGGTGTCAGAGCACAGAGCAGAGAGGACCCAGGAGCGGTAAGTACTTGTGACCTGTACTGTACTGCTTCAGAGTCTTGTCCTGCACAGCTCTGCGTCCTGATGCTGTGGCATACAAACATGGAGACAAGAAGCTGCACGACTCCACAGCCCTGGCTGGTATTGCTAAATAACATGTTCATTTACAAGAAGCTGCGTTACTGTAGCTCAGTCACTTGAATGCTAAGCTTCACGACTATACAAAGAACCGGTCATTATTGGCTTTGTTTTCTGTGTTCATTCAGCCAGAGGCAATCGTCAGAATCAGCCGTTCATCAGAGATTCATGACAAATTCTATGAATCAATTTAGTGGATTAAGTTTAGTTTGTTTTGCTTTTCCATTTTTCACTCCGCTCCCTCCAGATGCAGCAGCTTTTTTTTTTTTTTTTGTTCGTGCCTCAACCCCTTCAGGCAGCAGGGCATACTACACAGGCTGAGCTCTCTCCAAACACAGCGGGTATCAGCTGTATAATACAGCTGACACCTGCCTGTGACTGCCGCAGTTGGTACTGGCAATGATCGCGACAGTTAACCTGTTAAGTGTCGCGATGGAACCTGACCACGGCACCTTACTTACCATTCAATTGAATGGCCAATCGCCCCCCCACCCCCGATCAGTTGCCATGGCAGCCTACAGTCTTATTGAGACTCGTAATGATCTGGCCAGCAGTAATATTTCAGTATTGCTGTATATAGTATAAGCAATCAGACTCAGAATTTGTCGCAAAATTGGAAAACATTTTTTATGTACAAAATAATATTTTTTTTAATCTAATAAAACCTACATCAATTTAGTATCCCTGTGATAGTAGAAACCCAAAGAAAAAAATAGAGTGTCAGAAAATGTGCAGAATAAAACCAGTAAAAACCGAGCCCATAATTGTCAATTTCACTGCACTTGGAATTTTTTCCCAGCTTTCCAGTACATTGCACGAAATATTAAATGGCACGACTAAAAAGTACAATTTGTGACACAAATAACAAGAACTCTCACATTTGTGTAAGTGTAAAAATAAAAAAGTTATTGCTTTAGGAATGAGGGGAGTAAAAGTCAGAAAATGCAAAAAGGACCAAGTCATGAAGGGGTTAATACCCAACATTTATGAATTTACTTGTTTACCTCCCATCTTCTAGGTAAAGGGGGGGGGGATGATTTGAAATTTTAATTCTTTTTTATTTTATTTTAGGCTCCCTAGGGTACATAAAACTTAGCAGGTTTGATCCCTTACTGTATTGCGGTATATTGTGAATATAGTGCTCCTATATTACAGTCTGTCTCCAAAAGACTATAATACAGGTTTTCAAATGACAGCTATGAGAGTCTTTTAAAGGCTCCCTAAGTGTCACGGCAATCTAAGGTGACGGTACCAATATGCACCACTGTTAAGTGGCTAACTTCCCCGAATGGTACCAGAACCTACTGTGAGTACTCCCCACACACCTCTTCACGGCTGGCTGACATATATTTACAGTTGTGAAGGAGTTAAAGACTACATTTAAGCACTATATAATTTTACCTCCGATTCAAAGTCCATGTTTAGTATACGGTCAGCTTCATCCATGACCAAGTACTTAATGGCTCGAAGATTAAATCCCTTTGTGTTTTCAAGATGGTCAACAAGACGCCCAGGTGTGGCTATTCAAAAAACAAAGAGAAGTTTAATTCAGTAAGAGCCAGATGACAACCCTAACCTCCAACTGCACTAAATATTTATTATATCATCTCTAGGTCATCTCCAATAGGGTTCTAGTGCCCATGTAGAAACCATTTATGTGCCTAGCTCAGAACATTTTTGCATAGCTTGCTGTATAGTCTTTTTACTACATCCCATCAATTATATACATTTTTGCCCCTTCCAAACTGCTTTTTGCTGCCCAAATCTAAATAAAATGCAGAAATTTAAAGTAGAAAGTGATCCCCTTATAAAACATAAGGGTGTATATATATGGATGATTACAGATGATATGATAAAGTCAAAAACCTTATATGATCATACACTGTGGATAAGGGATAGTAGTCTTTAATGAGAACCCTTTACACAAGGTTGGCTTGCTTTACAGGTATGTGTGATTGCCACTCATAAATCGTTTTACCACTTTATAAAATGTTTTGCTATTTAACAAAAATCACACTATATCTAGTGAGGGGTAAACACATTTCTTCTTAGTGCAATTCATTAATAAATTTGCCTTAACTGATGTGTGTTAAACTTTTTTTTCTTCCTTTAAAATGAATCTAGGATGGATGATGTGCAGATGCTGTGTATGCCTTATACAGTAGAAAAGAAATATATTAAAATGAAATATATTGAATAAAAAGTATTTATACCAATTACAACATGAGGCTTCTTTGCCAGTGCTAGGGATTGGGACATCATATCAATTCCACCAACGATAACAGCTATATGAGAATTTAAAAAAAAATTACATTTAGTTTTAACGCAAAATATGAACATTTTTATGCACGATTTATTCCACAAACATTTTAACAGTATTTTAAATTTAAAGTAACATAAATCTTTAAAAGATTTTCTTGTGTGGTTTCCTGCCCCCACAGGTTACATAAATACATTAGGTGGCCAACCCTCTAAGAATATAAAAACAAAGCATTAAAACAGTATTCCCGCCCAGTAGTAGTACTCTCTATGATACCAGCAAGCCATGCACCTGTGTGACCATGGTCAGATTTCATTCCACTGGAAGTAATCATAGAAGCTTCCTATAGAATGACAGCAAGCAGAGATCTAGAAAACCGGGAGGAATTGATACAGAAAGTATACTGGAAAATCTTATAATTTTTCATCATACAAATAATAATGTTAATTTGCAGATGTGGGAATACTCCTTTAATGTTACCAATAAGTATTCAGCAGAGTAGGTGGAGCTTGAATGTAAAATTAAACATACCGCTCTTTACGCCAATAGAGGAACCAAGTGCTTCAAACTGTTCAGAAATCTGAAATGCCAATTCTCTTGTTGGTGTAAGAACCAGGGCATAAAGTTTCTGTGGGTTTTCCAGCAATGTCTGCAGAATAGGTAATGCAAAGGCTCCGGTCTTTCCTGAACCTGTCTCTGCCAAACCAATGACATCCCGACCTAAATAAAGCAACAAGCAAAATTATTTCCCTTACATTAGAAAGTGAATAATACACAGACTAAGCTTAAATGCACCTGACTATGAACATAGGGCATGCAGTTTCTGGATTCCACGGCTCCATACATGAACCACAAAAGATGAACCAGGGCTTTTTCCAGTCCCTATTGTGACTGGTGGAATCTTATTATTGTCATTGAGGCATGAGAGGCAATCACCTGTCGACGACATATGGGCAGCAAACAACGGCTCAGGGGAATGTTGTTTGCAGCCCATTATTTGCCTAAAACTGTGACTGCCCAAAGTAAGCATGCTGCTCTCATCTTGCAAGGCATTTGTGTAGAAATCAAATAAGTGGCAGAAGGGCCACAATCAGGGCAGGAATACTGGTACTGCCGCATGGGGTCTGGTTGCTCTTTCCTTAGGTCTGTAGTTTATTGTTTAATGATTCTGAAAATATGATGTGTGTGCAGAACAGGCTGGTCAATTGTATAGTGAAGGGAATAGCTCCATACTGTTAATTCTAAGTTTCTTTTCTAGGTGATCCCGGCATGTCAAGCTTAGCAAAGATAAGCACCGGAATCAAGATGAATAGGAGTGTGGAGAGTATCCTTAGATTTTTTTTTTTTTAAGTTGTTGATTTACTTTAACGCCTTATTTCCCTTGTAAAGGTGCAGTAAGGAACTTGGAAACTGCACCTTCACTGGAGGGTCAAAGCAGAGGGACCACGTGTGATCTTCCTTCTAAATCAGCCAACAGTCCTTTAAAAGGGACACTACACAGAAAACAACATATCTTAATATGCTAAATTAAGATATTGAAGCTGCCTACTTTAACTCTTCATTAAGCGGTCAAATGAGCCACAATATATTTTGTGTGCATATACTGGATTTTCATTGTGTGCAATAGGAGTTATCGTTATAAACTTACCCTGAAGGGCCATAGGAATTGCCTCTAACTGAATCTTGGTTGGTTTCTTCCATCCTAGTTGTTCACATGTTTCACATAAAACTTCGGTTATTCCCTAAAATATAAATAAGATTTCATGTCATAATTACGCTTTCAAGAAATGCATCCAGGTCCTTCTTAAACTTTCCGCTGCTTCAATCATGGCAAAATTCTATAATTATGCAACCATAATCTCTCTGAACCTACTGAGGTAGAAAAACCACTTTTACTGTAAATGTATAGTCTCCCCTCTTCCTAGGTGTATAAAGATCATAAAGGTCTCTATACTGTCCATTCAGATAGCTGTACATTATAATTAGGTCACCGTGTGGAAGTATTTTCTCCAAATACCTACAAATGTGATAATATGTCTAATCCACCCATTCCCAGAATTACTTTGATCAGTCTCCTCTGCAACTGCTCGTGTTCAGCAAGATCGATGTTATACACTTGAGCCCAAAACTGTAAACAATATTCCATGTGTGGTCTGACTGGTTAGAAAAGGGGAAAACTTGAACCAATGAACATCCATTTAGATTGAAGGCATCAGATGCCTGGCAATATAGAGGCAACATCACTGATGCCCAGATGAACCATTTTCTTTGGGCTTTTTGAAACACAAAAGTTCTAAACTGACTACTGAAAAAGAAAAAAAAAGGAAAAAGCTGCTACTTAGCGCTGCACCCTCCAGTGTATGTCACACAGGCGTTCTTGGCTAATAATCATGACCACCTCTGGAGCGTGTGCATAATTATTAGCCCATAGCGTCAGGAAGCCAGTGCACAGGAGTGCCTGGTGCCAAGTAGCAGCTTTAAGTGGGTTTTTTTTGCAGGAATCCCAGCATGTCAAGGCTAATGTAGAAGATGCAGACAGGTATGTATTTTTAGTTTAAAGGCATACTGATGGTAGACTTTCCAAATTTACATGCTGGCTATTTTGCAAAGTCTCTACCCCCGTTTGGACAGTATACCATAAATGTAAATGTGATGGAAGCTGCCTTTTAAATGACTACCACCCAAGTGGTAGTTTTCCCTTTAAACATTTAATATATAGTTGTACTTTTTTTTCCCCGCAACCAAAGCGCATAATCTTACAATGAGCCACATTTATCTTAAAGGGAACCTGCCATACAAATTAACCCACCCTAAATAAATACTTCAATTCAAAATATGAATAATAACCATTGTCCTCATCACTAAATTGTTCCATTCCATGTCTGCAATGTTAAAAAAAAAAAAAAAAAATCAGTTTATAAAAACTTACATGCGACTTACCTGAGGTGAGTACAACAATAGTAAAGGGGTCCATTATGTATAATGGGGCAGATTTATCAAGCTGTCTTAAAATAAGAATGTTCTTAGTGGCCTATGGCAACCAATTACAGCCCAGCTTTCATTTTAGCAGTGCTCATGAATATTTAAGGGGGGCTGTAATTGGTTGCCATGGGAAACTAAGAACATTCTTATTTTAAGACAGCTTGTTAAATCTGCCCCATTATACATAATGGACCCCTTTACTATTGTTGTACTCACCTCAGGTGAGTCGCATGTAAGTTTTACTTTTAGAATAAATCTGCCCCAGTGTTTAGAGCATTGCCTTGCCTCCCTGTTCTTCATTGACAGGTCTGTGTTAGGGCATGCTGTTACATCATTGGCCACTTCATTTCACGTGACCATTGTGATGTACATTTGAAACGTCTACCCTATGTATGTATCTGATCACATGAAATCACAGCATGCCTCCATAGAGGATAGGGAGGAGTAAAAGTCCATGGAGGCATGCTGTGATTTCATGTGATCAGATACATACATGGGGTAGATTTTTTTAAATGTAAAGGACTATAGATGACATCACTCTGGTCACGTGACATGCTGAGAAGATATATGGGATATATAGAGGAGTAGATGGGAGGGGCCAGCCAAGCAGAACACTCCCACTCTGATGCAGGGTAATTTTTAGTGCGAGTGTCAGTTAATAGGGTTTTATGAGAACCTGTCACTAGCTGTATTTGTAAAAAAATATGGTGACAGGTTCCCTTTAATTTACTTTCTATAACCCAAGCGTCCTGCTTACAGTGTAATATTATACAATCCTCCACTGTGTTAATTACTGTACACAGCTAAGTATCACACACACAATGATTACAACTCTAAAGAAAAGCTGCACTGTGTGAGAATGTTTTCATATTTTGCAGACCCCAGGACTGTATTGTACATATGCAGTTTAATAAAGAAGCAGATCCATCAAAGTGGAAAAAAATCCAAATCGGCTGAAACCCCTGTATACCCATATGCTGCATAGTGTACAAAGCAAACCATCACAGCCCAAAGTTACAGGCAGAGACCTTCTCTCACACCTCTTCCGCAAGCTTTCGGCAAAACACTATTTTCAGCCCGGAATTACCATGTTGTGCAGCCTGTCTTCTGCCATGATCCACCCTGTGATAACACACCACAGTTTGCAATCGGTCAAGGCATTGCTGGGAATTGTAGTTCGCCAGAGGTAAGGCAATAGATTACGTATCAAAGGGCTGCTGACTCCACACACAACACACAATCGTCTCACCTTCCGGTTGTACTCGTAAGAAACATTACCATGAAGCAATAATACAGACAATGTGAACATGTCCTTACCAAATCTCGGAAGGTTTTTTCTTCTTCCTCGATTACCGGGTCTTCCACGTGTGTCTCCATATTGGCTGTAAGAAACGAGCAGTGCACGCCGGGACAAGTCACGTGACAGGGTGATGCAGTTACTCGGAGCATGCGCTGTTGCACCCGAGAGTTATGATAAAGATGGTAGTTAGGGCATTGCGCGGTGGTGAAACAGGCTGGTACCTTAAAACGGGCAGAGGGCATCTTACAGAGGGAGTCTTGTATTTTAAGCCCTGTACTAGTGATCCTACTATGCGAATGAATAGATCAGCCTTGTTTTTAAGGGAAGGCATGTTGGGTTTGGGGATACAGGTAAATTTAGAGTCTAGGATAAAGGACATTGGATTGTCTTATAATAAATACTTCATTGTGAAAATTTAGTAGTGCTTTAACTGTAAGAATAATTAATGTGCAAAGAATTGAGCCCAAATATATCTGATTATAAGGTTAATATGCAGTGGTGTAACTAGAAGCTGATGGGCAAAGTCTGTGCCAGGCCCAACTATAATGTATGGTTTATAGTAATAGTCTTCTCATATGGGAAAGTGACACCATAAGGGCCCCCTAAGCCTCTTGGGCCCGGGTGCGATCGCAACCTCTGCACCCCCTCAAGTTACACCCCTGTTAATATGGACAGAGAGTTTGTTTTCTTCCGCATGCTATTCATTTTTTAATTTCTGGCACACATTGGGGCTCATTTACTAAGGGTCCAAAGGCCGCACTTACGGTGGGTTTCCCGAATATTTCCGTTTTGCGCCATATTACCCCGGGATTCTGGCGCTTGCGATTGGATTGTGGCGTAGCGGCGCCGGCTTTCACGCGACTGAAAGTTTAATAATATATAACGCAAAAAATAAAAAGCTCCTATTCTGTCAAAATCAATTTTTTTTTCCAAAAATCACCATGTAAACAAGAATAACTTTTTAATGCACTTCATGCAACTTTGCAGCAAACAGCAATAAAATGCAAAAATTGCATGAAAATTCAAAATTTACTCTAAAATATGTACAAATCCAGAATACTTATATAAAGAAAATATACTTTCCTAAAACAGTAAGATGTGAGGAGATCATACATATCCCACATGTGTATATTCACCAAAATATGCAAGGGAACGTTAAATCCACAGGGGAAACCACACAATTTTGCAGAAAATTAAACTGCGCTTCACACAGATCTATCATTGTATGCTCCTTTACACAATGGTAACACAAATGAATTACTATATATCCATAAACTGAGCTAATGAGATAATAAAAGTCCCGTTTATATGTGCGCCATTGTATTAGCTGAGCAATAACAGAACCCACCGCAGTTCATGAGAATGAGAGTTAGAATATCATAATATAGGTGTAAATAATGGAGGTGTCAGGATCGGTGATAGGTGGATCCCCTGTACCACCGCGGACGATGACGTAAGCCGACACCTGGGTCCGAAGTCTAAGTGGCACCCGGTTTTCACCAGAGCGCGCCACAAATCGGTTTTGACATGTTGCCGCGGAGGCGACCAAGGAGTAGTAAAGGAACGTAAGGCAAACTCGTGGTCAGGGACAGGGATAGCTTTCTCTCATGCATGGAAGCACAAAGATCCGGCAGGGGAATAGGAGGGGGCTGGAATTTATCAGGGCTGGCCAACGGCAATTATACAGAGCTGATGCGTGCGCCCTAGAACACGGGAGCTCGCGCCGGAGCGCGTACATCGCGGGGACCGCTGCTGGAGCCTCGGCAAGTACGTGAGACGCTGGGGCACACGGAGGTACATGGGTGCGCCTGCGGCACCCGTGACAGGAGGATAATGTGAAATAAAAACGTTATTCAGGAGCATGTGTGTGAATATCTCTGGTTCCGTGACACCTAGAAACACAATTCTAGATTAATTTGAAGAAGAAGAGATTCTCCTCTTTCAGCTGGTGCTGGGCAATTGCCCACTTTGCCTACTCATAACGCACGCCCTGCTACTGATCCTGCATCAAGGGGACTGTTGGTGACTATGCGGTTAAGTTCCGTACTTTGGCCTCTGAGTTAGTCTGGAACGATGCAGGACAAGTTAAAGACGCACTGCATGTGACCTGCTGTCTACTCTAAGTGATCTAATCTCTCTGGACACTCGGGTTGATATCCGGTTTATGGACCGCTCTGAGGAGCATGTCATGAACAAGCGCAAGTCCGGGCACCTGCCTTCCAAAGACTGCTCTAAACACCTGCCGTGACAGCTGCAGAAAAACCAATGCAGGTGGATAGAGCCTGGCTGTCTCACCGGGAACATTCCAGGTGACGTCAGGAGGACCTTTGTCTTTATTGTGCCAGCCCACAACACTTTCTTGTCCTCAGCTTCCGGAAAAAGCTCACACCTAGGGTTCTTGGGAGAACCGTCCCTAGGTGAGAACAAAGCTTTTCACGTCTGAACATTCCCGTTCTGCTCAGGTACAAGTAGCCAGTTTCAGGTTTCTGCCCTCCTGGACTCCGGTTCTGCAGAAAACTTTGTGGATACTGCTCTGGTCTCCCAGCATCATTTCCCTGTGGTACCCCTCGAGAAGCCCTTGGTCATCTCCTCTGTCAGTGACCAAATCTTCTCCAATCCGGTCCGGGACCACACGGTAAGTGGGTGCAAGTCGGAGTTCTACATAAATAGAGACTGTTGCAGCTCCACACACCTGTGCTTAACTGGAAGATGGGGGAGATTCTTCGTTGGGGATCTGATTACTATTCTCGCTGTACAGTGGTTCCTCATCCAGTACCTGTTATGGTTTTTTCTGTGGTCTCCAAGCCTCTGTAGGGTCTCCCTGCTTCCTATCAAGACTTTGCAAATGTCTTTTCGAAAAAGCAAGCAGGAGACTTTGCCACTGCACAATCCCTACGACTGCTCAATTGATCTGCTGCCGAGTACGGGGTCGGGTGTACCCACTCTCTGTGCCCGAAACTGCAGCAATGTCGGACTACATCAAAGAGAACCTGCATCAAACCTAGCATACTTATGCATGTTACCAAAGTTGGGAAGAGACCCGCAGACCCCAAGCTCATACGGCCCAATCTCACTAATCAAGATTGATGATGCTGCCTGAATTAATAATTATCCCGCAAGTTGGATTAGTCAAAAATAGATCAGCAGTGACAAACATCAGACAAGTACTAACAACATTAGATTCAGTGAAGAGCCAGCCACCATCAAGAGAGTCTTATTATCATTAGATGTAGAAAAGGCATTCAACAATGTCCGCTGGCGGTGGCTGGACCAAGTCTTGGGCAAATATGGTATACAAGGGGCATTCAGAACATTGGTGACCACTTTGTATACGGACCCACAAGCTGCAATTTACACCCCAGGATATATATCAGGAAGGTTCAAATTACAGAGGGGAAGGGTGGGTGCAAGGGTGCCCACTATCACCCCTATTATTCGACCTTGCATTAGAACCAGTGGTACAAATGCTGCAGCATCCATAAATTAACCCAGGCATAGAAGTAGGAAGGGAAAAGGTGACGAATGCACTGTTTGCGGATAATATCCTCTAATTTGTATCAGACCCTGTCAAATATATCCCCAAAATATTAACACACATAGCCAACTTTGGGAAACTCTCCGACTTCAAAATTAACAAGTCACAAAGTAAAATCTTGCTTTTAGACCCATTGGTATTCTCGGCGCAGGCAACACTTAAATACCTAGGACTATGCATCAAATACTTAGGTATAAATATTGGAAAAACACTAAGCATGCATTATGTTGCTAAAAACTAGCAATATCAGGAAATAAATAATGCTTTCACAAACTTTGGCAAGGTAGTAGCATTGTATCTCCTTACAGAGACTAATAGTGCAAAAACAGAGGGGAGGTCTCAACTTCCCAGACATTCGCAGATACAACTTGGCGTGCCTTACCCTACACATAATAGACTGGATGCATGACACAGATTACTACTGCAAATTAGAGCGAGCGTTATTGCACTCTTGTGGCCTAGTGGCAGCGTTGCATACACCTTATGCAAAACTCCCACAGACAGTGAAACAGTCATTACTTTTAAGGGATACAATTGCAGTATGGAAAATCATGAGGAAAAAAATGTAACTGTCTTTTCAGCTATCCAAACACCTCACCCTGTGGGACAATTTAGAGTTTTTAGCAGGGGCTGAGAGGAGACTGTTCCAGACATAGGGGACTGTGGCATAACCACCATGTGGAACATACTACACCCCAGTGTGCCTAGAATGAAAATATTAGAGGAATTAAGAGAAGAGTTTAATTTAGTGGGGAGACAAGAATTCCCTTACGCCCAGATTTATATATACTGTACATCAAAACTAAGAAACTTAGCAGGCGAATTCCTACCAAATAAATTTGATCAGATCCTAGGTAGCCGTACATTTAAACTATCCATTTCTCTTCTCTACTTACCTTACTGATAAATCCCAAAGAGGAAGACACAGGAGGAAGACTTGCCTTCCCATACTGGGAGAGAAGGCTTGGGACTAATGAGATCTCAGCTCAAATCCGCCAGGGATGGATGAGCCTAAGGAGACATGTAATTAGTGAAACATGGAGGGAATCCTTTTTAAGCTTATGCATGCGGGAATTTACGCCTTTAATCTATCGCCGTCTGACAGTCGCTCAGGCAGAATCACAAGTTGCCCCAAGTGTAGCAGACCCCTTGTAGACCTGTCCTTCCTCACAACAATATTGGAAGGCATTACAAGCATTCCTGAGAATCTCTTACAAGGTGACTTTACCTTTGCAACCATTGAGTTTCCTCTTCCATTCCTCGTCTCCACTGGAGCTGTAGGAGGAGGGGGATTTACGCCTGTCCCCTATCATTCATATACTCCTACTGATAGCAAAACGCTGCTTATTGGACCATTGGCTAGTGGCGACAATGCCAACGATCAGTGAAGTAATATTGCACGCGAAAACATATTTAAATATTGACAAAATGGAGGCAGAAATGGTGGGTGACAGGCGAGTGAAGACCTTCTTTTGCAAATGGAAAAAATTCATAACGATTCATTTGCCTGACAATAAGACATTCTGATGACATTCTCACATTCTGATGAGAAAACTCCAACACACCACGTGGTACCATAACGAGTACTTAAAGGGCACACTAGGTAGGCTTCAGATACTGATGCAATGCAATCCGAATAGGGGCTGACCCAGAGGGGAGAGTAAAACCCAACATACACTAGACGATATCACTGCAGGTTTAGGCTTTATTGTTTATAACAAGTTATGTCATTTCTACATATAGGGGGTCATTTACTAAGGGCCCGATTTGCGTTTTCCCGACGTGTTACCCGAATATTTCCGATTTGCGCCGATTGTACCTGAATTGCCCCGGGATTGTGGCGCACGCGATCGGATTGTGGCGCATCGGCGCCGGCATGCGCGCGACGGAAATCGGGGGGCGTGGCCGAACGAAAACCCGACGGATTCGGAAAAACCGCCGCATTTAAAAAACGAAAAAGTGTCGCTTGGGGAGCGCTTACCTTCACCTGGTCCGAGGTGGTGCATTCCGGCGCGATGAGATGACTTTCAGCGCAGCAGCGCCACCTGGTGGACGGCGGAAGAACTACCTTCATAAATCCCGGCCGGACCCGAATCCAGAGCAGAGAACGCGCCGCTGGATCGCGAATGGACCGGGTAAGTAAATCTGCCCCATAGTGCTTGTTGCACTACAACACGCATAGGAAGATGTATGATGTTAAGAAATGAAAGAAAATAATGCAACAAATGTATAATCAAAAACGGAAAATGTTTTTTATTTATCACGAATGTTAATGTCTTGACGCTCTGTACCGTAGCTGTACGGCGCAATGGTGCAGTGGGTGTATGAAGAGGGTTCACCGTCTGAGCTCTCTTCATACAAAGGGGGGTTTGTTGTATATTTCAGCAAACACTGTTAACACTGCTTGCACCGATTCCTGCTATTAACCCTTCCGATGCCGACGGCATTTAAAAGACGGTGGCACGTGGGAGTCCCCATTTTGGATTCGATCGTCGCTCCCTATTATTTTAAACTGAATTCGGAAGGAGACAGGCAACCAGTGCAGGGACTGGCAGAGACTGGAGTGTTTGATTTGGTCTGTAAGACAAGCCTGCCAGCTGCATTAAGAATAGATTGTAGAGGAAAGAGTTCAGTGAGTGGAAGACCAATTAGTAGGAAGTTACAGTAGTCTAGTTGAGAGTGAATCACAATTAGCATCTTAGCAGTTTCAGTTGTCCAGAAATGGTCAGATTCTGGAGATGTTTCTGAGATGCATGCGCATGTGAATCCATTGTCACTAAGTGAGTGCAATGAGGCTCTGCATATTCAGTGGTTACTTGCATTGACCTGCTTCCTTGTTCCTAATTGACAGGTCTCACTGCTATAGAACATGCTGCTGTATGGAACATTGGCCAGTTTATGTCATGCGGCCAGGGTAATGTCATCTAAGGTCCTGTTACATCTGCAAAGTCTACCCCATGTATGTATCTGATCACATCAAGTCAAAGCATGCGTCATAGACTTCTAACTCCTTCCCATGCCTACATACTGATAGTAGTTTATTAGGCCAGTTTCTGATGATAGGTTCCCTTTAATATGGGCAAAAGAACACAGACATTGGACAGAGTAAGATTGGACAAGAGTAAAAAGAACACTTGTGAGACGCAGAAAACCGAAAAGATGCTGGAAGAGTGCCTGACACTATGGGGCACGATCCCCAAGGTGCGTTGTCCGACAAGGATGAAGTCTGCCGTGAATCACTGAGATCGTGCGCCCGATATCCTGCGCGTGTCGCTTCCCCGCTCAGGTCCGCCGGTGTTCACCTTCTTCTTCCTGGTGCATATGAGTGCATGTCTTGCGACACAATTTGAATTTTAAATCCCGCATTTAGTCCGAATCAGTTGGGTTTTCCGACGGCCAGGCCCCCCCGATTTCTGCTGCATGAAAGCATTTCATGCGTCGAAATCCAATCGTGTGCGCCAAAAAACCCTTCTAAATGCGGCGGACATCAGAAATCGTTGGATATTCGGTCCGCGGACCCTTAGTAAATGTGCCCCTATTTGTCAAACATGGTGGAGGTAATGTGATGGTAAAGTGGGAGATTTCTACAAGGTCAAAGGGATTTTGAATAAGGATGTCTATCACTCAATTTTGCCATACCCTGTGGACACCTCACACATGTGAAGATTATCATACCATCCTGTAGGGGCGGCTACACAGATTCAGGCGCACTTGGAATTTTCCTCTGTGTTTGCGTCACGTTTATGCTTACTCTGTGTTTACGTCACATTAACGCTTACTCTGTGTTTACGTCACATTAACGCTTACTCTGTGTTTGCATCACTTTAACGCTTACTCTGTGTTTACGTCACATTAACGCTTACTCTGTGTTTGCGTCACGTTAACGCTTACGCAGCATTTGCATCACATTTGCGTTTATGAGCATTTGCTGCACTTACGCAACAGTTGTGCCATGTTTTAACCTTATGCGCCATTTGCGTCATGTTTACGCTTACGCTGCAATTACGTTTCCGCTGCAATTATGTCATGCTTACGTTGCATTCGTGTTACGCTTACACAGTGTTTGCATGATGGTTAATCTTACGCGCCACTTGCGTCAAGGTTGCGCTGCATTTGCAGCACACTTTCACCTACGGGCCTCTTGTCTCACATTTATGTTTCCGTTTATGCATGCGCACCATTTATGGCGCGTTTTTACATGCATGCAGTGTTTGAGGTGCGTTTACAGATTTTCTGTTTATGTTGAATTTGCGCCATGTTTAAGTTTACATAGCATTCGCCTTTAATGTCGAGTGTGACTTGTGTTTTTGCTTATGTAAACGGCGCTTGTGTTTACGGCACATTCACACTTACATTTACATTCCATTTGCATTTATGTCTGGTTAGCATCGTGTTTATGATTATGTGGTATATGATTTGATGTCTCGTTTGCACTTACGTTTACACAGCTTTTGTGTTTACATTGCATGCGTGTTTACCAATGCGTGTGACATTGCATTTTTGTAAACATTGTGTAAATGCAATGTCAACAGAATATTAGAATGTGTGTGAACATAGCCTTTAGATGCAGATAGAGAAATTACATCTCACCGTTGATAGTATGAGAGAAGATTAGCACAACACACGCCCCCAGCTCCTGCCCCAGCTCCTCCTCTCTGACAAACACAGATTGTAATGGTCAGATCTCGTGACTAATAACTCTGCAACCACGAGGGCTAGAAAGAAAATTCAAAGTGCCCGTGAATCTATGTAGCCCCCCAAAAGAATGGTATGATAATCTCCATATAAGTGAGGTAGTGAAAGGTCCTCTTTAATTGGAGACATTCTACAAGACAATGAATGACCCAAAGCACATCTCCAAATTATGCATGAACTATTTAGGGAAAAAGCAGGCAGCTAGTATTCTATCTGTAATGGAGTGGCTAGACCAGTCCCCAGATCTCAACAACAATTATGTAACGGGTCACACAGACAACGGAGGGAAGAGTCCGAGGGAGGAGTCTGTGGACCAGCGGACCCTCTGGACCACTGCGGGAGCTGGTATGCGGCCCGCGGTGCAGCTAAGGTACAGGGATGTGCAGGAAACAGTCCAAGACTGGGATGACAGCAGCAACACAGAGGAACACTGGGGACACTGGCACGGCCTGCAGACACCACTGGACTGGAGCCCTGGAAGACACAGCAGGAAGCACAGAGGCAGACTGAAGACTTGAGACAGGATGGCAGGAGCACACGGAGGTAAACTGGTAAGGCTGGAGACAGGAACACAGAAGAACACTGTTAACGCTGGAGACAGAAACACCAGGAGCGTATGGAAACGCTGGAGACAGGAGACACGGAGGCGTCTGGAAACGCTGGAAGACAGGACACACCAGGAGCGTATGGGAACGCTGGAGACACACAGGAACGCGTCTGTAAATGCTAATGCGCTTTCTCTTCCACAGGAACAGCTTAGGGAAGCCTGGCATGGAACCCTACTAGATCTAGGAGAAAGATCTGGGGGGAGTGAAGGGAGGGGTGCCGGATTAAAGAGCGAGCGGATTAGCGAGAGCCAATCCGGGGACGCTGGCCCTTTTAAGTCTGGACGAGTCCACCGCCACCCCCCTAGTGGCGAGAGGTGCCGACTGCGGCAAGGAGGCGTGCGGCCTACACGCCGGAGCTGGAGCACAGACAGGAGCCAGGAGAGGTAAGTGAGGGCAGAAGAACGGGGACCGGCAGGCAGCAGAGCACGGATGTACCCTGTGACAAATTAGCTGTTGTGGGAGCAGCTTGACCGTATGGTACGCAAAAAGTGCCCATCAAGCCAATCCAAATTGTGAGAGGGACTTCTGGAAGCATGGGGTAACATTTCTCCAGATTATCTCAGCAAATTAGCAGCTAAAATGCCAAAAGTCTGCAATGCTGTAATTGCTGCAAAAAGAGCATTATTTGATTACAGCAACGCTCGAAGGAGAACATTATTATTTCAAATGAAAAAATAAATATTTCCAACTTTGTCAATGTACTCTATTGTGTATTGTTAGAGATTTTTATCTAGGGCCTAACCCTTCCATGGTTGTCCTGGTACCAGGAACTTGAACATAAAACCAAGACACGTCAGTCTCTTAGTGTATGTAAAGATCTTCTCCCTCGTTATATATCTCAAATGCAAAATATCACAGTCAGAAGAGTCATCAAAGAGGCGTGAATAGAATATTGCAATGCTATTGGCCACAATGAATTTACCAGCACATTTCTCAGAAAAGGCTAATAGACCTTGTTCCCAGACATGTTTATACTAATTTCCCTGAGAAGAAAGAGATAAACTGTCTCCAGAATCAAAATATTGAACTAAAAATAAAGGACAGACTGGCTTCTCATTAAATGTCAAAGGGAATTAGCTGACAGGCTAGCAAACTGGTTACATAAAATGAAGTTTGAATCATGACATTAACTGGACAATGCTTGACCCCTGGCGTGAGCCTTGGCTAATACTTAAAATGGCGGAAGTCCCTTTTTCTGGGATTTCTTAAGTCAAGATGGCGATCTCCTTAACAGTATTAATTTTACAACTCATTTGAACAATAATTTTTCATGGAAACCACAACATTGTCTGGGTGACCAGACAAACTCAAACGAGCAGTGGTGTGTATAAATATACACACACCAGATACCGCATCCTAGATCTCAATTAAAGGACATCTACCACCAGGATCAAGGATTGTAAACCAATCACACTGATATACAGGTGTGTGCCCCAGGGGCGCACCTGCCATGAGGCGAGTTGAGCATCTCGCCTCAGGCGGGCCTTGCTCCTCTTAAAGCTATAGAGCACGGCTAGTCCTGCAAACCCCCAGCTTAAACAGCCCGTGGGTTGGGCAGATGGGCCATACTAACGTTAGTGTACCTGGCTTTCCCACCCGGCTCAAAATAAAGGCACAGACATGTATGTTGAAAGAAAAGTGGGGGGTCGGCCACAGCTTAACCCTAGACCCTACCTACTATCACCTAGCATGGCAGGCCCTGCCTCCGCGGTGGCATGTCCTAGTTGATCCGTCTAGGTCAGTGGTGGCGAACCTATGGCACGGGTGCCAGAGGCGGCACTCAGAGCCCTTTTTGTGGGCACCCGGGCCATGGCCCCAGCACACCAGACAGGAGTCAAAGAATCTACCTGCAGTTCCAAGCAACTTAAAAGATGCTGCTTTCAGTCATATATTAAAGTGATACTTACTTCGCTATTTGGGAATGGGGGAAGAGGGAGAATGATTAGACAGGGCCGAATAATCTTTGGAGGATTTCCTACTGGCCCCACGATTCTCTGAGTACAGAGGACACAGGAAAGAAGCTAAAATGATGCAAATTTCCCATCTTGTTCTCAGGAGGCCAATATGATCGAACGTTGTTGAGGAACAGGGAGCAATAAATTACTGCTTTTTAGCTTTGGTTGGCACCTCACAATAAATACGTTTTTGGGTTTTGGGTTGCACTTGGGCACTCGGCGGCTTAAAGGTTTGCCATCACTGGTCTAGGTGATCTTGTGCTAACTCCAGAGAGGGTCAAGGATTCCGCCATAGGCCACTAGGAGGACGGTGTACCGACCCCCACACAAAAGGAACAAGGCTCTCTCAATGGCATCCTGAAGCCCTTAAAGAAAAATGTCAAGGCTAATCTTATTCAGGTGAACCCCATCATCATGCATGAGTCCCATGTTATTGCCTTCCAACTGCCTGTGGCGAATAACCACGCCACACTGTGACCGAACAAATCTGGAGACACACATGTCGAGCATTCTACGTGCCCGCTCAATGGAATCAGGAATTAGCCCGCCATTCCAAATAACCCAGGGTACAACTTCAGACCATACCAACCACCAAATCCAAAAAGAAAGCAGAAAAATGCTCGATATCGCACTTCATGATGGATATCAGTTCGGCCAAATGATTCGAGTACATGTCATATCCTCCAGCATGTATAACGAGGACGGTAGGACCAGGAGACAACTTGCCAATCGCCACCACCTCCGGAAGACCTTGCAGCCATTTCAGGCCCTTAATGTCCCTCCATAAAAGATCAGCCGTTGTAAAGCCTAAAATCAAACCCCACAGATGTACAGCCGCCCGGCGAGCGCCCCAATAAATGTAAGAATGACCCACATACCTTAGGCTGGTGGCAACCTAAAAGAAAAACAAAATTAGTCCAGCAATAAATTAGGATGAACATAATTAGAGATGAGCAAGCACTAAAATGCTTGGATGCTCGTTATTCGAGACAAACTTTTCCCGATGCTCGAGTGCTCGTCTCGAATAACGAACCCCATTGAAGTCAATGGGAGACTCAAGCATTTTTCAAGGGGACCAAGTCTCTGCACAGGGAAGCTTGGCCAAACACCTGGAAACCTCAGAAAATGATGGAAACACCACGGAAATGGACAGGAAACAGCAGGGGCAGCATGCATAGATGCCTCTGAGGCTGCTTAATTGCACCATTATGCCAAAATTATGGGCAACAGCATGGCCATGACAGAGTCACCGAATGAGGCTAGATAGCATCTAAAACATCCAATAATTGACCCTGACACTATAGAAGACGGCATGCAGAGGCAGCGGCAGCAGCAGCAGGCTAGAGAGTGGCATGGCGACATACCCCAAGTGGACTCAGGCTTCAAACCAATTTAGAAAATTCCTTTTGGCGAGGATAACGTGTAGCACTGCATGTATCAGTATTATGCCTGGTTAAGGCGGCAGAGAGGAACCAAAGGAGGTGAGCAAGAAGTGCTGAAATGATTTCCTATGTGAATAAAAGGTTGACGGTATATTTAGTCGATAACACAGCATGGTGGCGACATAGTGACCAAGTTCTATAACGTAATAACGTATCTGGTGAAACACCCGAAAAATGAGCCTGACACAGCTCGTTTGATAAAGGGACGACATGTGGAGGCAGCCATGGAGACGACTTCCATGATTAAGAGCGACAGTATGGGGCATCCATATTGCGACAAAGTTAACATGGAAGCCATGAAAACAACCCAAAATTCTGCCTAACACAGCTCGTTTGATAAGGGGACCATGTATGGAGGCAGTGAACTAGAAGTAGATTAAAGGTGCTGCAGTTAAAACTATGTTAGTTGGATCTTGGTGTTACATTACATTTGTATTTGTTTCCTATGATTTGTAAAGCGCTACGGAATATGATGGCGCTATATAAATAAAGATTATTATTATTATTATTATGGAGGCAGTGAACTAGTAGTAGATTAAAGGTGCTGCACTTAAAACTATGTTAGTTGGATCTTGGCATGGAGCTGGCGCTCTGCTTCCAGGCGAGCTTTCGCCAATCCAAGCCCCTGTCTCTAGGCTACTCCCCAAACAGCACTTCTAAGAACCTTTTGTATAAGATCAAGTGTAGTAGCGTTCTTATAAGTTTGGGATATGGCGGGTGAGGGGAATGTAAACAGCTGCGCAAGAAGCGCAGTAGATTAAAGGTGCTGCAGTTAAAACTATGTTAGTTGGATCTTGGGATGGAGCTGGCGCTCTGCTTCCAGGCGAGCTTTCGCCAATCCAAGCCCCTGTCTCTAGGCTACTCCCCAAACAGCACTTCTAAGAACCTTTTGTATAAGATCAAGTGTAGTAGCGTTCTTATAAGTTTGGGATATGGCGGGTGAGGGGAATGTAAACAGATGCGCAAGAAGCGCTGAAATAATATGGTCTCAACAATCGCTCCTAGCTCCGAACCCGATCAACCAACCCCGATCACGCCTCCCGGCTCCGAACACCAACCCCCCCCCCCCCCAGCTCCGACCACGGCGCTCGGCACCGAAACCACCCATCCCCCCCCCGGGTCTCGGCTCCCGGCTCCGATCGCCCCTTCCCCACCCGTCCGCGGCCCGCCTCAACGATTATGGTAAGTATGTAGCTACTATATATTTAGATGCATCTCTGTATACATGTATATACTGTACAGTGAGTGTGTGTATGTATACTGTATGTAAGTGTGTGTATACTGTATGTGTTTGGTGAATGTGTGTATATGCATGCTATATGCATATACACTCACCGACCACTTTATTAGGTACACCATGCTAGTAATGAGTTGGACCCCCTTTTGCCTTCAGAACTGCCTCAATTCTTCGTGGCATATACATGTATATACTGTACAGTGAGTGTGTGTATGTATACTGTATGTGTGTGTGGATACTGTATGTGTTTGGTGAATGTGTGTATATGCATGCTATATGAATATACACTCACCGACCACTTTATTAGGTACACCATGCTAGTAATGAGTTGGACCCCCTTTTGCCTTCAGAACAGCCTCAATTCTTCGTGGCATAGATTCAACAAGGTGCTGGAAGCATTCACAGTGAACTCATTGTCATGTTCAAGAAACCAGTCTGAGATGATTCCTGCTTTATGACATGGCGCATTATCCTGCTGAAAGTAGCCATCAGATGTTGGGTACATTGTGGTCATAAAGGGATGGACATGGTCAGCAACAATACTCAGGTAGGCTGTGGCGTTGCAACGATGCTCAATTGGTAGCAAAGGGCCCAAAGAGTGCCAAGAGCAGTTCAAACCGAGCATCAGTATGGGGAAGAAAGGTGATTTGAGTGTCTTTGAACGTGGCATGGTTGTTGGTGCCAGAAGGGCTGGTCTGATTATTTCAGAAACTTCTGATCTACTGGGATTTTCGCGCATAGCCATCTCTAGGGTTTACAGAGAATGGTCCAAAAAAGAAAAAACATCCAGTGAGCGGCAGTTCTGTGGGCGGAAATGCCTTGTTGATGCCATAGGTCAGAGGAGAATGGGCAGACTGGTTCGAGCTGATAGAAAGGCAACAGTGACTCAAATCGCCACCCGTTACAACCAAGGTAGGCAGAAGAGCATCTCTGAACGCACAGTAGGTTGAACTTTGAGGCAGATGGGCTACAACAGCAGAAGTCCACACCGGGTGCCACTCCTTTCAGCTAAGAACAGGAAACTGAGGCTACAATTTGCACAAACTCATCGAAAATGGACAGTAGAAGATTGGAAAAACGTTGCCTGGTCTGATGAGTCTCGATTTCTGCTGCGACATTCGGATGGTAGGGTCAGAATTTGGCGTCAACAACATGAAAGCATGGACCCATCCTACCTTGTATCAATGGTTCAGGCTGGTGGTGGTGGTGTCATGGTGTGGGGAATATTTTCTTGGCACTCTTTGGGCCCCTTGGTACCAATTGAGCATCGTTGCAACGCCACAGTCTACCTGAGTATTGTGCTGACCGTGTCCATCCCTTTATGACCACAATGTACCCAACACTGATGGCTACTTGCAGCAGGATAATGCGCCATGTCATAAAGCTGGAATCATCTCAGATGGTTTCTTGAACATGACAATGAGTTCACTGTACTCAAATGGCCTCCACAGTCACCAGATCTCAATACAATAGGCATCTTTTGATGTGGGTGGAACGGGAGATTCGCATCATGGATGTGCAGCCGACAAATCTGCGGCAACTGTTTGATTGCCATCATGTCAATATGGACCAAAATCTCTGCGGAATGCTTCCAGCACCTTGTTGAATTTATGCCACGAAGAATTGAGGCAGTTCTGAAGGCAAAAGGGGGTCCAACCCATTACTAGCATGGTGTACCTAATAAAGTGGCCGGTGAGTGTATAATAAGCTCTCGGGCACAGCAAAATTAGTGACGGGAGCGGCGCTGACGAGAGCGTGACCGCGGAGCAGGGTCCGGGGTGCGCGCCGCATGACGCTTACAGAAGCGCCGAAGAGAGATTTTACTACCACAAGAAAATCATTTTTCTACAAATACAGCGGTTTCTGGTTTAATTGAAAATATGGTCCAGCATCAGCTCATCCTGAGCTAGCTTAAGGTATTTGTGGGTCAGAAGGGTCATTTTAAAGTGGTAGGTTTCCTTTAAGGTTTTATTGCTGTTTAAATTGTTGCATTATGTAACCATTATGCAGGAATTTAAATGAGCCCATGACTTTACAATTCTTATATATTTTCTTTTTACAGAAAAGCTGACGGTTACATTACGTGAAATGTTTTCAGAATATGATTATGACCTTGATGAAGACAAACTGTAAGTAAAGCATAAAAATAAAAACTATAGTTCACACCTGCATTTGACAGGTTCCGATCCCCTTTCTGTTATTGAAGGGGTTTTCCCACAAACACAGGTTCGGCCTTAACCACAGGATAGGTGATGAGACCCTCACAGATCCCAAAAACGAGGGGTCCAATGGGGTCCCATGTACTTCCGTCAGAACCCTTGTTGCTCCATCAGAGTACTGGAGCAGACAGCCGCGCATGACCATTCTGCTCCATTTAACTCTATGGAGCTGCAGGGAATTGCTGAGCATCGTACTCGGCAATCTCCATCACTAAACCACTGAAAGGTCCTTAAGGACCAGTGGTTTAGTGTCCCAAATCGCCCTTTAGAAAGTCTGTCTGTCAGTATAAAAAAAACCCTTTTATACTTGCCTATAGATGTGTCTGAGGCACATCAGACCCATCTCAGGTGTTCCTGTGCAGTAATAGTGCAATGAAGCTGGAGCAGTACACCTCAGCTTCTTTGCCCAAGCGCTGTATCCACGCGCATGCACAATGAAGCCAGGGTGTTGTATGCTGTTTTCACTGTGGGTGCACAGGTGTGGGGAGCACCTGAACGAGGTATGTAGGTATTTTATGTTAATAGTGCACACATAGGGACATAGGTTGATTTGGGACACTAAACCACCCACACGTCCTCTTTAAAATGTCTACATCTTAAATGTGTTATACAGTCACAACCACATGATGGGGACTAACTTGGTGATTGGATCACGAGAACGGGAGTGCGTTTTACCACTGTTGCATCCCAATAGAATGGAGCAGCAGGTCAGACATGTACGCTGCCGTTTCGTTCACTGTCTATGGAATGGTGCTTGTAATCCATGGGGGTCCCATCACTCTGACTCCCATCGATCAGCAAGTTAGCCTGTTTGCTTTGTGCCTGGTAACCCATTTAAGGTTTGTCTCTTTTAATATCAAGGTTTCTAGTGAGCTTAGCATATATAAGATATGTAATACCATATCTTTACCGTATAGACAAGGTATAAAAATAAAATACTCACTTTTTAAAAAAAAAAATTTATGTGTGTATCTATCTGAAATAATAATGGCTATTTTTGGTTTTAGGGGTATACCAACGGTCCCAGGCACAGTAACCCTGAAAAAAGACCCTCAAAATGTAATAGGAATAAGTATAGGTGGAGGAGCCCAGCATTGTCCCTGCCTTTATATTGTACAGGTGGGTCATTTTTTTTTCTCAACTCTTAACCTTTAAATTGTATATATTTTTTTTATTTTTTTGTAATAAAATAGATACAAATATAAAGGTTCATAATCCTGGAGGGCTTCAACTGTGAAATAAAAATCGATGAAAAACTGCTCTAAACAGGTACATTAACATAACAAAAGACCCTCACCAGAGATTGGTTGAGCAGGCATGTCAAAGCATCTACAATGTGCCAAGAAGCAGCAGAACCTGGACGTGGAGCACATCGGACAGATAAGAATTCAGTAAACCAGAGTGGCAGGTGACCCAGGAGAGTAGCGGTTTGTTTGATAAAATTCCCCTGTGTGTAGCATTTTAACATCCCTATTTTTGCATTGAAAACCAATTCTGCCCATGGATGCATAGGCCACAATTGTACTGCAGCTATTCCCCAGGTGACCATTTCCTAGTGATTTAAATACAGCATATAGCGTATTGGATGAGATTTGTATGTAATCAATAAATGAATGATAATAATTGCTAGAACAGGCTTCACAGGGGTTTCATTACTATGCACATAGGCCTGCTTATGAGCTGAGTTGATGAGCTGATTTTTGCATATAATATCTTATGGTGTACTTATTCCTCATGCAGGTATTTGACAACACCCCTGCTGCACTGGATGGAACCATTGCAGCTGGAGATGAAATTACAGGTGTGAATGGAAAGTCTGTAAAGGGGAAAACAAAAGTAGAGGTGGCCAAAATGATTCAGAGTGTTAAGGTGAGTTATTTTAAAATGCATCTGTAGATGTACAGAATTATCAAATCATAAAGCAAACATTAACCACTTGATGCAGAGTTTCACTAATATATATTATTCACCAGGTGTAAGAAAAAGGTCAGGATGTTGGAATATCTTGCGAAATTCACATTGGAACAAAAACATATAAAAACATATGTGTCAAATATTTTTTTTAAAAGTGGGGGGGAACTTTAAAATCTTAAATGGGAACCACAATTTTTTATTGCAGATTCATGTTCCCCACAAAAAATTACATTGATTCAATCTATGATTCAAGTCATTTTCATTGACAGATGGCGCTGTAATTGTCAAAAATCAAAATGGGTTAAAAAATGTTCAGAAATAGGGATATCTCAACAAATACAAATCGGATTGAAAAACAAAAACAGTGTGACAAATATTTATTAAAAATATATGGAATGATACTAAAGTTGACCTTGTATTTTCACACCCAGGGTGAGGTTGTGGGAATCTAATTTTTGGTGTAGAAACTACATTCAGCGTAACCCAGGAACAATGATGTAGATGTTGTAGTAAAGTAAGCAGCTCCTGGTGCTTGAATAAACGTTGCAGTGTTAGAGTGATAGCGTACGGCAACCTCCGGTAACACTATTCAACACTGGGCGGGGTACAGTGTAATGCATGTCGACAAGCTGTCCCGACGTATTCGTGAGGGGGCGGGTGTTGGGGTGGTGGGGACACTGCCGGGCCTATGCAGCGAGCGGGGCGGTCCGGGGAAAGGAGCGCCTTGGACGCCCTCATAATACATCAGACTGCTTTGCAGCGTCCGATGATTACAATGTCACCACCTGCAGTGTTTGATACTTACGGAGCGTTTCCGTAAAGTATCACTCTAACACTGCAGCGTTTGTTGTTTAAGCACTATGGAGCTTTAGTTAGCAGCTCCTAGTGCTGAAAATTTGGGTGACAGTCCTCTTAATGAGCACTTGACTGTCATGTATGGAGAACTTGATTTCTTAAAGGGATATTACAGGAATAAGCATAATTCATATACAAAGGGGTTAAAATATAAGCTATATGTAATTAGGTATTTAAAATTTGCTCCCCTTGCAGAACAACTGCTGTAATGAAGAAATTAACCCTTAGGCCCCTCTTGTCGGTCACTAAGGGCTTAGGCTAGCCAATGGGTTTCTCCGTCGGCCTAACTAGGGTCTGCACAGCACCCTGTGCAGGGAGGAGCAGTGTCCCCGGACCTTGCTCTAGATCGGACTCTGTTCCGATCCGGCTGTTAACCGTTAGATATTGGGTCTGGCTGGACCGAGTAGCTCCTGCAGCTAGAAGGCTGACTCTTCTAATGCACTGCATACATACTGTAATGTTTTGCAGTGCATTAGTATGAACATAGTGATCACATGATCACTAGTTCATATGAAAGTATTGTATAAACAAGTAACAAAAAAAAAAAGATAAAAAAAATAAATTCATATAATGTCCCAAAAGCCCCTAACCATAAAAAAACTATATAATTTAAAAAAGTGGAAAAAGAAAAAAAACACCCCATGTTAGGTATCACCGTCCCAATAATTCCCATATAACAAATGTAGAAACGATTATTCCTGGAGGTGAACCCCGTAGCAGAAAAGTGCGGTCAAATGTCGAATCACCACTTTTTTGTCCTTTCGCCACACTTAAAAAACATAAATAGAAAGAGTATCTAAAGGTCGCACTGTCCCAAATGATAGAAATAAAACGTCAGCTTGTCCGGAAAAAAATTACCTCTCTCTGAAACCTAGTATGAAAATATTAAAGAGTGAAGTTATATGGAGTCCTATTAGTCATGTAAATAATTTAATTGGGTGGTAACAAAAAGTTTTAATTTTTAGTTAAAATCTAATACACCAATATAAATTTATATAATTTGGTCCATCCCGTGATGTGTACCAAACCAAAGAATATATTAGAGATGTCATTTGGAATGTAAAGTGAAAAAATGTAAAAAACAGAGCCCACCAGAAATGGCGCCAAATGCGGGTTTTCAATTTGACTGCATTTTGAATGTATTTCCCATTCCCGACAGGCTAGAATATAAAATACCATCAATTTGTTACACAGAAACAAGCCCTAATACGCTCTGTACACGGAAAAAATAAAAAAGGTATGAAATTGAATGTAGTGATAAATGAAAGTAAAATGGAAAAAGTCAGTGACAGGGGGTTAAAATTCCCCCTTTACCACATGTATAAAAGTTTATTCTCTGGGAAAGGTTTGTGGTAACTGAGGCCCACTTTCACACGTGGCCTTTTGGTTGCTGCTAGAAAGGCTCCCATCGTCATCACATATTTGGTTACATTGGTGTTTAAAATCAAACTTGTAACCTCCTATTTTGTGATCATGGCATTGTTCAGAACGTTTCATATTCGGAATACCCCTTTACAGTTCCTCCCCTCTGAAGATTGGGATTTAGCCTGTTGCCGACAAAGTTTTCAAATATCACATGCTCGAAGGACTGCTTCGTTCATGATCCTTGTTTTAAGATCATTGTGTGTAGTGGTTCATTTTGTAGACAACGCTTTTAGATGACCCCAGAAGAAAAATTCTAATGGCGACAAGTCAAGTGAGAACGAGCTGCGCCACTAATTTTGCCTCTTTGCACCATCTGATGAAACCATTACCGAAAAGCAGATGATCAAGACACAGATGTTAACAGTTGCATTATGAAGCTGTGTACTTAACATTTGCAATGGAAATCCAGTGTTGTATTGTAACCCGCCCCTCCCCACAAGCAGGGTGGTTTGTGTTCCTTTGGTGACGTTGGAAAGCTTTTTGAGAAAATATAATTGCCACTTCTATTTTCTGATTTTGGATCTGAGTTGGATTACTAAATATCCCTTTTTTCAACGAAATGTGCCATCCTTTTGATTTTTGGACAAAAGGGGCCTCTTGCCACCAGTGCACCACGCATGAAAATGACAAATCAATGTACTTTTTCCAAATCTGCAATAAAAAATGGGGATTCCCTTTCAAATGTTTACGTTTCCCAACGAAAAGGAAATAAACTAATCGCCTTGTGTACAGGGCTGCAGTGGTGGCGTTTATTATGTGATAGTATAAGAGTTACCCTGGTTTCCCGGAATTCTGCAGGCTGGTTGTTGTGGCTAGGGTGTGTAAGTGTTCTTACATCAACCTTACAATAAGGAAATGCTGAAAACCTTTACAAGAACCTGGTGAATAAACTAGGGATGTCTCACACCATATAGCCCAGTCAAACTTGTTCTCTCTGACCAGGAATAAGTAGGGATCAGTACCTCACAGGGTACATGTTATCTTCTCCTTCACTGTCCAGAATCATCATGAAATCTGGTTGCGAGATTTCCAGATCTGGGAAGCAGATCCCTCTCACTGCGCCCCTAAAATACCAAAGTTATACAGTATAATGTCACGGGATAAAACAATGTACATACACAACTGCCCCTCCCCTTATATTTTAGTTAGCCCACCCTCCCTTCCATATTTTATAAAAATCCGGTCGCGCATCGAGGGTCTGAGGCCGTGCGCTGCGTTGGACGCGTTTCTGGAGGTGTGGGCCTTTTCTGGCGCATTGAGTACTATTGACGCCACTGGCATGGCTCGAGCGGATGGCCCCTGCCATTTGAAGGACTTGCGGCCCCCAAGGGGATTCAAACCCCCCATTCCGGAGGGGGGAAGCGGGAAGATGCACCGTCTGCTGTGCGACTTTCTTGCCAACAAACTCAGATATATTTAGCCAAGCTTAAACTTGGGGTCCAGCTACTTTGGTATGTAATTGGAAGTATTGATCTTATAAGTCATTGTACTAGGGGTGGGCAGGAAACATTTACATGTTTTTTTTTTTTTTTTTTACTGCATAACCACGGTATGATTAACCATTTGTAACTTGGTATTGTTTGGTTGTAGCTAGGCCATAATCGTTTCTTGTTTAATCCTTTTTTTTTTACACTTCACATCATTTAATTAACCAATTTTAATTTAATCCCTTCCCGTTCGCACCCCTTTTCATTGTAGCATTTTAATTTTTCACTCCTCACTCAACGGGTCATTACACGCGTTATGCCCGTGTGTGCTGGAGAGGAGGTAGGAGGAGGGGGCTCCTCCTCCCCCCATAGGAAATAGAGCACACGGCCACACACTCGACGCAAGACTAGAGCACGGTTATGGTAGCACCGCCCCCGCCGTGAGCTATTGCTGCCTATTGGTGGACGTACATGCGCCTAAAATTTCCTGCCGATTTCGTCACCGAATTGCGACCCATGTTGAATTACCCAAAAAATCTATAACTTTTTTTTTATTTGTATGTTACGAGCGGATGTACGATGCTTGTTTTCGGAGTTAAACAAATTGCATTTTTTTCATAGTGACAGTAGTTATATTCCACACCTTGCTCTGTATCTGGGAAGCTTTTTTTTTTTTGGTAAATGGCGGTTGCGCTTTGTTTTCTTGTGGGCGTAGATTTTTTACGTCTTTCACTTTGCCCCAGGACTGTCAACTTTATTCTTGGGTCGGTACGATCACAGGGATAACACAATATTTGTATTAGGTTTATCCGGTTTTCATACATTACAAAATCTAAAACCTGTAAAGAATTTTTTTTAGATTTTGCCATCTGCTGGCGCTTACGGTATATGTAATGCGTTTTATGATTTTTATTATTTATTTATATTCATATAAATTCTAGGGAAAGAGGGTGATTTTGAATTTTACGGTTTTTTGAACTTTACCTTTTTTATTTTACTCTTTTTCAAGACTCCCTAGGGTACTCAACCTAGGTTATCTGATCAATCCTACAGATACTGCCATACTACAGTAGGATTTCCCCCCCTCAATCATTACAATGTGCTATCAGCACTCTCCATGCACCCGAACCCAGCATGTGACGTACTATTACGTCACATGTGGTTAAAGGTGTGTGTGTGTGTGTGTGGTTTTTTTTTTACTGTTTAAACAAACTTTATTCTAAAATGATTGCAGTAAAATCTGGTGACTGTTCCTTTAGAGAGAACTAGTCGCCACTCCTCACGTGTTAGTTTTAGTAAATGTTTGCATTCTATATGAAATAGTAATATTGAGTTTCTTTTCTTAAAACTGTGTTGTGCATACATTCAACGGCAATGGGAGCACGGCGCCGTACGGGAGTGGTATGGTGCCACACACATGCAACACCGTTCCATAGCCGGGAGAAAGATAGGACACGACGTGGAGGTGGTGTAGTCGTGATAATAATCGCTAATTCTTGCAGTGCATGGAAACTGACATAGAAGCACTGATAAATCTCTCCCATTGTCTTATAGTTCATATGTATAGTTTTTGGAGTAATGATGGAGAAAGAGCACATGGAAAAAGATTTTTACTAAATTAGAGATGTCGGGACATAAACATTCTTTATTTTTAAAAGAATTTATTAATATTATAATATTATAATTATTATTAAGTGGACATTAAAATATAGTTTTTGCTGTTCATGTGTTAGAAACCATGATTGTCTCTGTAAATAATCATCTTTTCATTCAGGGAGAAGTGACTATTCACTACAATAAGCTCCAAGCTGATCCGAAGCAGGGAAAATCTCTTGATATCGGCAAGTTATCTGTTTTAATATGTCTTTATGTCTTTATAATGGATGTATGTAGCGATGTTGAGCGTTTGAATGGCGCTAGGACGACCCAATTAGTATTTTCAGTCTATAAATAAGTCTATAAAATAAGTTCCGAACAACGCGTTTCGCGCTCGAGCCGAGCGCTTCTTCTGGTTCATGTCTTTATATGTATTTCTGGTTATGTCTTTATATGTATTTTCCAATGTTACAGTTAAAACTAGAAGAATACATACAATATATTAAAAGACACATATGTGTCTTTTTACAAAGTGTATGAAAACTGCTGGTTTTATCTGTATATTTAGATTTTTTTTTTCTATTAAAGGACAACTTTAATGTACGCAGAAAGCTGCATTTATTTTGGCATGTGACGTTTAGCTCAGGTTACTGCTTTTGGCAAATTCATTATATAGGCGGTCCCCTACTTAAGAACACCTGACTTACAGACTACTCCTAGTTACAAACGGATCTCTGAATGTTGCCAATTTACTGTGCTTTAGCCCAGGGGTACAATAAACAGCTATAACAGTTATCAAATGTGTCTGCAATGAAGCTTTTTTGTTAATCTTGGTTCTTATGAGAATCCAACATTTTTATAATTTAATTGTTACAGAGACCCAAAAAAATTTGTCTGGGGTTACAATGATAAAGTATACAGTTCCGACTTACATACAAATTCAACTTAAAGGAAACCTACCACCACAAATCTACCTATAAAGGTAGATTGGGTGGTAGGTGCATCAATGGGACGTGAGGATAGCCCTTTTAAAAGGGCAATCCTCACGTCCCCTCACTTTTTTGGTAACTTTATTCCACATATTTTTAAATTTACTTATGTCGGACTACCGGGGCGTGGAGTAGCCGCATATGAGATTACAAGTGAGGCGGCTACTCCACGCCCCGGTACCCACTTAACTCCTCCTACTCCCCATCTTCCTCGTCGCGCAGCTCCGCGTAGCTGCCGCCCCTCGTCCTGCGACCCTCCGTCTGCGCAATCGCAGAGAGCAGGCCCGCGCCTGTTTCGGAGCAGTTACCGTCGCAGCGCGGCCGGCTCTTCTGCGCATGCGCAGACGGCATGGTCGCCGACGAGGGGCGGCGCAGCTATGCGGAGGCTGCGCGCCGAAGATGGGTGAGTAGGATGGTAAAGTTGTAGTACGGGCTGGAGTATCCGCCTCATGTAATCTCATATGCCGGCTAACTCCACGCCCGGTAGCCGCAAAGTAATTAAATATCTGTGTAATAAAAGTTACCAAAAAGTTAGGGGACGTGAGGATAGCCCTTAACAGGCTATCCTCACGTCCCATTGATGCACCTACCACCCAATCTCTTTATAGGTAGATTTGTGTGGTAGGTGCCCTTTAAGAATAACATATCAGACCTATCTTGTAACGTAACCCGGGGACTGGCTGTATTTGAAAGCCACTTAAAGAGAGCCTTTCTCTACCTTGGTCATGTCGTCACTTTCGCCCCTTTCCTGTAGGCTCTGCTTCACAGATTCTGGGGCACAAATAATATTCTTTCCAGACCCCAGATATCACTCTTCTTCTCTGACACTGTCCAAGCAGTGGCAGGCATTGTCCGAGATGCTGCTGTGTAATTCTCCAGTGTGACTTAGCTGTGCTGTCAGTGTCACTCGGCACACAGAAGACAGGGTGATCTCATAAGTTAAAGCAAAGCGAGAGCACTATGGGTATTGACTGTGAATATGCAGAGGGTGAACTATGCCTTCATCAGGTGGTTCTGTTTCTGTCTTAACTTTTGCCTTTTGTATTTATTTCAGTACTAAAAAAAGTGAAGCATCGTCTGGTAGAAAACATGAGTTCAGGAACAGCAGATGCTCTTGGTTTAAGCCGTGCTATTCTGTGCAATGGTAATTTTCTCTTTTATTATTTAAAAGGAAACATGTTCTACAAAAGTGCCATATTAAGGGTCTGTGGGTAGTTTAGTGCCCCAAATTGTGCTGTATGGTTCCCTTAAAGGGGTTTTCCACTTTCATCAAATAATTGATATGGTTTGTTTAACCCCTTCCCGACATTTGACGTAATAGTACTGCATCGCGGGAGGTGCGTTCCCGCAAAATGCAGTACTATTACGTCATGCTTCTGGCGCCGGCTCCTGAACGGAGCCGGGGCCAGAAGCTGCGGGTGTCAGCTATATATTATAGCCGACACCTGCCTCTAACACCCGCGATCGGAGATTTCTCTGATCGCGGGTGTTAACCCCTAACACGCTGCGATCGCGCTGACCGCGGCGTGTTAGGGGGAATTTAAAGTGAATCGAACCCCCCCCCCCCCCCCGGCGCTTACCGGGGGGGTCCGCTGTTCCGATCGCAGCCCCGGGACTGCCGGTGCCCGGGGCTGCGCGATCTCCTTCCTGTAGCCGGGTCCGTGCCTTCTGACAGGACCCGGCTGTAACAC